>JAJJWW010018500.1:0-55773 GCA_023531295.1 Papaver armeniacum | reverse complement strand
GGTGCAAAAATGGCAAACTTTATAGTTTGCCATGCCCATAGGAACCGGCCTTAACCTTTGTATTCCACACAAAGATTAATAGAATTTCTCCCTTCTTCTTCTCTTTACTTTGTGTCTTCTTCTCCCCTTTCTCTATTTCACAAGAAGTCATCAACACGTAACTCTAATCGGTGAGCGATTTACCCCGTTGTTGATCATTATTTTTAAAAGACTCTAGTTAATAAGCGATTGTACAAATTTTCCCCGCATCACACATAATTGACCGAATAGTTGACTGGATTTACTCCCCGGTTTCAAAATAACATGGTTGTTTTACGTGTAAATTGAACATAAGATCAACTTACTATTTTGAATCGGAACCCGGAGAAAAGTTGAAAACAATTTGAAGGCAAACATATATTCTAGCGCCGGCCACAAATGCAAATCTCCGAACACTAAATTTCAGTCGGTACTATCGATTCATAACCACTTTAAAGTTTAAACATCATCGCACACAGCTAAGAAAAACTCCAACTGTCCAAACCGTATGTCGAATGTATTTTGGCCCATTGGATTAGTTCGTGCCATTATCCACTAGCAAAATAAAAATTTCATTTTTAGGAATTAGGTTTGATTTCCCTGAAGAGAGAGTTGCTTCCTAATTGGATCAGATCCCTATTTGATCTTCTTTTTCTCTCGCACTTCTCTAATAGAACGAGTTTCTGCTTCTTCATCCGAAAAACAAAAGAGGTAAGCATTTATAAAACTGGGTTACAACACTAAAGATAAAATCTCATTTTGAGGTGTACTCGATATTTCGTTATTGCAGAGATTTTCTGGATCATCATTTTTCCCATTACGAACAATTTGGTGTCCAAGTTGATCCACTCCACTCCTTCAAGGTAAGATTCTGGAAACACTGATTTCGTAAATTTAGATTATCCAAAAACCCTACTAGTGCGACAACGCATGCACTTGTGCACTTACTCAGTTGCAGCAACACCATTTTCCCCTTTAATTATTTAGGTCTTAGGGACCCCCGCACCCCCAAGAAAAAGCAGAATAAGCATCCCCCGTGAGTGGTCTGAGCACGGGTGAAGGGAACAAGCAACATGAAGCTTCACGGGAAATCATAATAATGCAAAAAAGGATGAAAAAGTACTGAAAAGTTAGTGGGTTTACCCAACAAAATTCCAATTAGAAATAAGACAAATGGACTCCATACATGTGATCACTATCACCAACAACCAACAGCAAAAACCATTAGATAGACATGATCCAACCAAACAACAAAAACTTGGACGCCCCTCTATAAATACCACTCTTAATAATTCTATAATTACAACATCACTTAATTTCATCAACAATGGAGTTCTGGTGGACAAGTACCCGAAGAACTCATCAAGTAATAATAATTCTTCTCTTTTCCTTTCTCTAGCTGTTAAAATACGCTCACCCTCATCATTTTTTGCTTCACATTTGAACCGGAGACAGTTATCAGCTTCATTTGATTATTTTTTTTCCCTATAATTTATAATAGCTGGAGAATTATGATGATTCAGTTAGATATGTGAATGTAGATTTTTTTCTTTTCCTTTCTTCACGAATTTAAACGTTTTGAGGCGTAAACTGCCTGCCTTTGCTACTCTTAAGTTCATTCCACAGTAACAAAAACTGGTTATCTTATTTTCTTTGCTGTTTTGTTCTATTTGGTTGATTAAAAAGGAGATTGTTGAAAACAAGGTTGATGATGATTCATTTAGATGTGTTAAAAGAGAGACAAAGAAATATCCTATGTTCTATGAACTTAAAACTTTGCTCGGCAAAAATCAGTCTGAACTTAATATTATCGCAATTCCTGTCAGCTGTAGTATTTGTGTAATGATTTTATCATCTCCTATTGCTGTAGTATAGGTTTTCTTCTCTTGGCTTAAGAAAATGACGTACTTGTTTATACCATTATGTGTTTAAGGGATGAGATCTTAAACATGTGGGTGGCATTCATCTAGTAGGATATCTTTTCATATGAGATGACTCAGGCTTCCTGTTTGTTGAGTGTGGTGTTGATTCGTCCTATACAGTCATGTGGTTAGGATCTCATCTCTCGAGTGTGTTGTTGGTACAACTTAGTGCAATTTTCTTGGCTTAGGATTTTGATTGTATGGTCAACGAGAATGCAATATGTTCTGGACTTTTTACATTTTAGAATCACTGTGTCACAGAAGGATGAACTGTTAGTCTGTTACATTCTTGGTACACCTAAAATGAGCCTCAGCTGGTCAATTATCTTCTGAGATCATACTTTTCACTTTCTCTGAAAGAAAAGCTCTTTTTCGTTCTCTATCTTAAGAGAATTAGAAACAGAGCCAGTATGAAAAACAAACCAATCATGAAATTCAGTAAACCAATTTGTGCAAGGGTATTCCAATTTCAAGATTCGCTTTTAATTTTTGGAGCCTAGTTACCCTCGAATACTTACTTTTCAGTATGACATTTTTTTTTTTGGGTACTTTTTTCTAATCCCTCATTCTAAGTTTGTAATAACATTTAAATGCAGGTACATGCTGAGAGAAAAACAATCTCTATTCTGATACTTGGATTACTCAGTGTATATTTATTAAGAGGCGTTGATTGCCATAGAAGAAAAGTAAAAGTTTCACATTCATTTGATGTTCAATACTCAGCCATTAGTTGTAGAGAGCACACAGCATTTTTAACAGATTTCGGAGGAATAGGCGATGGAAAAACATCCAATACCAAAGCTTTTCAATCAGCCATTAATCATCTTAGTCAGTTCCAATCTCAAGGTGGATCTCAACTTATTGTTCCTCCTGGTAGATATTTGACTGGAAGTTTCAACTTAACCAGTCATTTCACACTTTACCTTCACAAGGAGGCTGTTCTTCTTGCTTCTCAGGTTCGTTTCCTTACTTATTTGTTTTTATCTTGCTAAATAAATTTCTAGGTGGTGACTTACCTTTTATTTTGATATATATATATATATATATATATGAGTAGATTGAATTTAGCTGTGGCATTAAAATAACAAAGTGGCAAGTTTCTTAAAGTTTTAGAATTAGATACACTTATGGTTAGTGATGGGTCAGTTACTTTCCATTATAGCTATATATGCAACAGTTTTGACAAGCATTCATGCAAACTGCAAACTCTAACAATCATTCAAATGGTTGATTGCTTGGATGATGCAGTTAATAGGGGTTAAAACTTGCTAGCCTAATGGTTAATGTAATTGAGTAGAAGTGACCTAATAAAGATTCTTTTTCGATAGATATTGTCTGAAAAAGCCTACCATGATTTGTGTGATTGGGAGGGCCCTAAATCCAGCCTGACCAATCCTTGTAGGGTATGGATTCCATGGGTTCTATGCTCTGAATCAATGAGAAATCAGTCTAATTCTAAACATTCTACTCTAATAAGACTTCAGAATAAAGATTTCCAGCGTTGTTTGTTCTCTTGCAAAACCTTTTCTGTTTGGCACATTGTGTTAGAAAAATAAATGATAAAGCATAGTAATGCACTCGTATACACCTTTTTCTTTTCGGGTGATGGACAATTTTATAAATAAACGACAAGCTGGAATGTGAAGCTTGCTTAATACGCAGTAGGAAGAACATCTGGTGGAAAACCCCCAACTGAGATGTCAATGTGAATTAGAAAAGAAAAGAGTGGCAGTTTCCTTGAAGCCAAATTGAAGGAGTTTCGTTTTCTGTTTGGTCGAGGACATCTTTTTCCTTTGATTTGGCTTCAAAGAACAGTCTTTTTTGTTTTTTCTTCAAGGACATAGTTTAAAAATACTGGATTCGGATACACCATCTATTGCTCATTCCTTTGCATGTGACTATAATTAGGCTGTTCTGTCTTTCAGTTAATAAAGATGCAGCGGTTTTCTTACTTTTGACTCTAATTCTGAAAGAAAAATTAAGGATTTATCTACTTAGTCCTGAACCCAATTCTTTAATTTTTAATCACTTCTTTATGGGACATCTAATGTGTATTTGTGTATGACTTTAGGAAGTGAGCGAATGGGAAGTGATTGAACCATTGCCCTCCTATGGTAGAGGAAGAGATGCAGATGGTGGAAGGTATATCAGTCTGATCTTTGGGACAAACCTTACCGACGTTATAATTACAGGTACTAAATTTGTTTCTTTGCTATATAGTGTATGTTTCTTGACAAAGTCTAATATGTAAGTTAAGTGTTAATAGCTCTACACAAAATTGTTAATTTTGCTCAAGTGTGCATCAACTTTTATAAATGGATCATGGGGCACACATAGAGATGATCTAAGGGATGATTTTTTTTTTTTTTTTGCGTTGATGAGCTGTATATAACAACATGCTCATGAATAATCAGTGAATATTTTAACTTCCAACCTCAACATTTGTTTGACGGTGACTTGAGTAGTTCGATTAATGTTCATCTATAAAAGTTGAATTTAGTCTTTAGTGAGAGAACACTCTGTAAGTTTATAATAGGGTCATCTTCCTAAAAAGTAAAATTAATTGATAATGTGATAGAAGTTGTAGTTATGGACCTTATGGTTATAGGACTTATCAGATTAGAACCAGCTATCAATGGGATCACCATTATGAAACAGTTATGCTGCAAATGCCAGTTTAGAAAATAAACATTTAAGCTCAAATGTCAGTTAGCTCAATTGGTAGTGTCTGTTGTTGTTGACAGTTTAGATCCGAGTTCAAATCTCGTTAGCATCAGGATTAATGAATAACCTCTTGTAGACAAACTCAAGATATGTAAACATCCATTATCTTTGATTTTGGGGTAATGCCCTTGTAAAGTAAGTCATAAGCCTCTGATGCTAACAGGATTTGAATCCGGGTCTAAGTTGTCAACAACAACAAATACTACCAACTGAGCTAGTTGGGGTTTATAGCATTTTTCATTTCCATATGTTAGACTAGAGCACAGTCTGTAATCTGTATGACTGAAGGCAAATTATTGGCTAAAAAAAGAATATAAATTTTAGTAGTGAAGATAACTTCTTCAGCATGTGGATCATTATCACAAAAATTCAACTCATTTTTAATACTCGTAACTCCATTCTATGAAATGAATTTCAATGGTTAATGGATGGTTTTCGGTTATTGATTTCAATCAACTTTTTATGGGATTAGAAGTCTTCGATTGAGTTGATTTTTTGTGAGGATGATCTACGTGATGAGACCAATATCCTCACTTTGAAATAAAATACTCCCTCAAAGGTCATTTCTTGTCAACCTAGATTAACTTCAAACAACAATACTACATGAATTTGAGTACTGTATGACCCAGTAACTTATAGGCAAATGTGGGCCTAAAAGAGTTGTTCTTCTTCTAATTATTTTATTTATTATTTTTTAGTTTTGTATTTTGATAAGAATTCCTTTTTATCTCTAGTTTGGCTTTAAATACATTATCTTTTTTGTTTTGGTATCACAGACAAGTGTAAGCACTCTGTGTCTTCATCTATATGCATAGAAAATATAGACAACACATTTCAAGGCTTAACCTGAATATTGTTTAGATGTTTCTACTGTATCCTTTGACATCGTCAGTTGACAATATGGCCTTGTGGTGGTTGGCATGATGATTGGTGACATGTTCCCATCCAGCACATTGGTTTTTTATTTGTCAAGTCGACCCAGCCATTTCTCCATAACAGAGTTCTTTTGTGCTAAATGAGTACTCTCTTTAATCTAAATGGTTGGAGCAGGATAACTAAACTCTACTGGTTATAACTGCTATTATATATTAGTCAAAATATTTATTTTTCAAATGGGATCAACGGCAAGGAAACAAGTTTTGCAGCATGCAAACTGTCTATGGAATTAATTTTGAAGTGCAGTTTTGGGCCTGTTTTTAATTTGATAAGCTCCCCACATCTGATTCTTCGTTGAACTTAAATTGTAAAGAAACAATGAAATTTGTATTGTTTCCGCGAAACTAACCTAATTGCATATATGTCAACTGTGTTTGACATTACTTCATTCCTATGGAGTTGGGTGGTTTTGCATAATCAATACAGATTTTATTGTTTGACTGCAATATATATATTCCAGAGGAACCATCACTCATTTCTTAAAGACATGGTGATAGGATAGTTTCAGGCATAGATCCATGGAATAGACTATCGCAATGCTAACCCAATGATTACCATCGCTTAAGATTTAGTGTGTTGCCGAGGAATCAATTTCTTTACAATTAATTGTAGGTATTGTATATCCAAGGCATTTGAAGTACCAATACTGCTCGGATTTGTCCTTAGATTTCAGAATTGCATGCCCATATAACCTGCCATGTTCAGACTTTCATCCACTCTTAATGATGACTTTTACTCACACTATTGAAGCAAGTTAATGTGAAGTTAACGTTGTAATATTGTTTTATTTAAACTATATCTGAAAGCTTCATTGCAGCAATTTGGTAAGTAAAGGATCAAATGATACGTACCTAAGTTATCTAAATCAGGTTGAACGTCAACTTAGACTGTTTTTGAGTAGAGCTAAAAGTGGAATAGAAAATCAAGTCCTTCTAAATTAGGTTTAGCTACTGACACCTATGATCTAGAATGGGTTACCACTAAGGATTCACCTCAATATAGATGTGTAGGGAGGATACTGCGTGACAAACCTGACTATTAAGTTGGTATGTCATTTAATCAGCATACTCAGATTTGGGAGCTACCCAGAAAAGTGTCAGATGAGATAACGCGCTAACCAGTGTAGTATCCCTTTGCAACCGCTACACTTTAATAAGCCGTAAGTGACAATAAGATCTACAGATGAGGGTGTTCTATGTGACAAACCTGGAAAGTTTGAATTGTGAATGTAGTTACATTAGTCATTCAGAGCATCTCAGGTTTGGGAGCTAGTTAGGAGGGCCTTCATTTGAAAGCTAGACTCTAAGTTACCCACAGAGTAGACAAGTTATCTAAAACTAGACCAAATGAATCACCAACATCAAATTGCTTCACATTGTTTAACCATTTCACATTGTTTTGAAGATTAAAAGTAATTGAGCTATATGTTTCCTGGTTTGCTCAAAACATAAGTACTCCTTATAGAATTCATTATACATGATTTGACCCAATGGATTTCAGGAGCCAACGGAACAATCGATGGTCAGGGTGCCTCATGGTGGAAAGAATTCAAGAGTAAAAAGCTCAAGTATACCAGGCCATATTTGATTGAAATAATGTTCTCTGATCAGATTCAGATTTCCAACATTACATTATTAAATTCTCCTTCGTGGAATGTTCATCCTGTGTATAGCAGGTAATTTTCCACTATCTGAACAAGTTCACTTAAGCTTAGGAATTCTAAGAATAGATGAAGCTTTTCTCTGCCTTCTTTCCACATTTTAGTATTAAATTTCTGATTTTCGCTGTGAAACTAAAATCTATGCAGCAACATTCTCATACAAGGGCTTACTATTCTTGCTCCAATAGTTCCAATATCTCCAAATACTGACGGGATAAATCCAGGTTAATTTCTTACCTTAAATATCCTATATGGTACTTTTGTAAATACATATACAATACAGTTTGTGCAGCCAAAAAAAAAAAAAAAAAAAAGCCATTGAATCTGTAGAAGTTTTAAGGCCATGTGATATGTATGTAAAACATGATTAGCTCAGTACACTATTAGATGTATTTATATACTTCATAATTTCTAACTTGTAATTTTCCTTGAAGATTCTTGTACAAATGTACGTATCGAGGACTGTTACATTGTCTCTGGAGACGATTGCATCGCTGTAAAAAGCGGTTGGGACGAATATGGGATTGCATTTGGAATGCCAACTCAACATTTAATAATAAGAAGACTGACTTGTATTTCTCCCGATAGTGCTGTAATTGCATTAGGAAGTGAAATGTCTGGAGGAATTCAAGACGTTAGGGCTGAAGATATCCTAGCTATCAATTCTGAGTCAGGAATTCGTATTAAAACTGCGGTTGGTCGTGGTGGATTTGTTAAGGACATATTTGTTAGAAGAATGACTATGGAAACTATGAAATGGGCATTTTGGATGACAGGGAATTATGGGTCTCACGCGGATGATAAATATGACAAAAATGCTCTTCCTGTGATCAATGGGATCAATTACAGTGACATGGTAGCTGATAATGTGACTATGGCAGCACGATTGGAAGGAATAGATGGAGATCCTTTCACAGGTATATGTATTTCGAATGTTACCATTAGTATGGCTGCAAAAGCAAAGAAAGTTCCCTGGACTTGCACTGATGTTGAGGGGTTAACGAGCAGTGTTAGTCCTACAGCGTGCAATTTGTTACCTGAACAAGTTACAAATTGTCCCTTTCCTACCGACGTCTTGCCAATTGATACAATTGAAATTAAGACGTGTTCTTGCAGAACTAATTACTTTATTTGAGGTTGATGATGTATGTTTTGATGTTCTTCAGTATATATTTGTGATGGCATCAATTCCGACCTTGAGTATTTTTGTAATGTAAAAACCCTTATATAGGTAACCATATCAAATAAGAACCTTACCTGGGAAATGATTTTATATATACTTCGTAGTTTGGGACTTTGGGTTCTTACCGTGTGCATATCTTTTTTTTTTTTTTTGATGGGAAAAGATCATATATTAACTAGCAAATATAGTACAAAAGATTTACAAGATCATTTTTATAAAAACATCTATGCTAGAATTATAACTTTTGCTTAGTGTTGTATTTATGCCACTTTTTCCCGGCCTAGTAGGTGCAGGTTATCTGACATGTGTTTAACATGTAGCTTTTTAATCCTTGCCACCTTGGCAATGTAGTCCGCTCAAATGATAATTCCAAAGAATTCATATTCATTCTTGTGAAATGTATTCTTCCTCTAAATTGTCCCAATATATTTCTTGACCATCACACTTAGAAAACTTTATTCGAGGTAGTTCAAAGCCCAAGATTATCCTTTATTTCTTGCAATGTGTTTTCCATGGCGATAATCGAAGAATCCCCTATCCCATGAGTTATTCCTCCTCTTAATATATTTCACTTTTGTTTATATTGTGTGTTTTCATTGTCCACGAAGAATCGCTTACCTTGTTTATATTGTCTTCACAACGTTTGCAATCGATTCTTATGAAAACGCTTGATAAAATATTTTCTTTTAACCACGTGAATCGCCTTTAATAAAGATTTTGCTTCTGCGTGGAAAGGCGAGTAGCCACTCGAACCCGAGATAGGTGCATGAAAGTCTCTTCATCTCGCTTGAATATAGAATGAAAGCATATCCCATCGACAAATCCTCTTTCTTAAAGGAAGCATCAATGAAAATTATCCAATTTGAGTTTAGGTTGGACCAAGAGTAATTGGTTGAGATTTTCTTTTGAGTTTTCATATCACTTTGAAGGGTATTCGACGGGGAAGATTGTAAGAAACTATTGATTTGCCCAATTAAATTGATTGGAGTGCGGGTTTATTTTCTCAAAGACTACCGAGCATCTATATTTCCGGATGAACCGGAGTATGGTGGAAATTTTTACTCAAGATGGCTCAAGTTAGTTTCCTAATCCACCATTTAATCCAGAAATAATTGTGCTAGAATCAGAACTTGAGATTATATTATTGAGGGAGAGACCAAACCAAACTGCTCTTGCAAACGGACACTCGCGGAAGAGATGAGATTCTGTTTCTTGCGCTTGATTGTTACATAACTGGCAAATCGAGTCAATATATGGATTATGAGCACCTAGTCTAGCAGATGTTGGAAGAACTTTTTGTGATAGTTTCCAGATGAAAAGTCTTATTCTAGGAATTGCTTGAATTCTCCAAATCTTATTCCATGGGAAATCTAGGCAGTCATTATTGTCTTGTTCCTAATTGGCTAGAAAGTTATAAATGTTCTTGGCTGTGAATTTTCCTGAGTGATGATGCCTCCATCTAATGATGTCTTGCTCTTGTTTCCTTGGATTTATAGCTTGAATTTTTTCCCTATCCTCTGGATAAAAGAATTGGTTTAGCTTTTCTTGATCCCACTTATTCTGATCTGTTATTAACTCTTGAACTCTTGTTGGTGTCTGATCTTGAGAGTTGGAGACTTTATGGACTATATCTGCGTTAGGAATCCATCTGTCTTCCCAAATTTTTACCGAAGCCCCGCTTTTGACTTGCCAAACAAAATTTCTTTTTATTAGCTCTAAGCCTTTTTTTATGCTGGTCCAAATCCAAGACAAATTCGAGGTTCTGGAATCTTCAAGAGGGTGCGAGTTTGGGAAATATTTTGCTTTTAGGAGTTTGACCCATAATTGGTCTTGTTCGGATACCAATCTACTGGCAAGTTTAGTGAGAAGAGCTATATTGAAATGATGGGGGTTTTTAATTCCTAAACCACCTTGGGAAATGGGCTTGCATATACTTTTCCAAGCTTTTATAAATCCTCCTTTTCTTTTTGGCCCATCTTTTTTCCACCAGAAATTTCTCTGAATCCGGTCGAGTTGGTCAAGTGTTTCTTTTGGCAGAGCAAGAACTTGCATTTGATATGTTGGGTAAGATTGAAGGATAGATTTTATCAAGACAGTCCTACCTGCTTGAGATAACAGTTTTGATTTCCAACCTTGTAAAGTAGAATAATATCGTTGTAGTAGAGGCTCAAAATTGGCTTTTCGATTCTTATCAAAGAAGAGTGGGGTACCCAGGTATCTATCGTTTTTGGTCATTAACGGGACTTTTAAAATTTTTGCTATAATCTTCCCATGTTTCGGATGAAGTCGTTGGCTGAAATAGACACTGGATTTTTGAAGATTAACCATCTGGCTTGTGATGTTCCCAAATAATTGTAAGATTTCCAAAAGACTTTTCGCTTCCCCCAGATCCGCTTTTGTAAATAAAAAGCAGTCATCCTCGAAAAATAAATGAGATATATTGGGAGCATTTCTGTTGATTTGAAATCCAGTAATTTTCTTGTCTTCAATAGCTTTTTCAAGGATTCTAGATAGAATTTCCATGCATATTAGGAAAAGATACGGCGATAATGGATCACCTTGTCTTAAACCTCTCGAAGTGTTGAAAATGGATCCCGGGGAACCGTTGAGAATAATTGAAAAAGAGGTTGTCGATATGCACTGCAAAATGAGGTTTGTCCAGTTTTCCGAGAATCCAAAAGCTAAGAGGACTTTCTCAATAAAAGTCCATTCAACTCTATCGAAAGCTTTTGATAGGTCTAGTTTTAACGCTAGAAAACCCTTTTTTTTCTTGGAAATTTTCATTGAGTGGATAAGTTCATGAGCAATTATGATATTATCTGTGATTTGTCGACCAGGGAGAAACGCCGATTGATTGGGAGATATTATTTTACTGAGTATGGGTTTTAATCTATTAGCTAATATTTTTGAGATTATTTTATAAATGGTGTTGCTCAGGCTAATAGGTCTGAAATCTCCCGGAGTTTGAGGCGTGGAAATTTTTGGGATGAGGGTTATGAAGGAATGATTAAAATCTTTGTCAAGAATGCCCGATCGAAAGAATTCTTGGACTGAGCCAATGATATCTTTTCCCAGTATGTCCCAGTTGGCTTTAAAGAAACCTGGTTGGAAGCCATCCCAGGGCACAGGGCTCCCATTGGTTCATATTTGATAGAGTGAGCCAAATCTCTTCTTTAGTGGGGATTTCTGACAAGGAAGTATTTTCTTCAACAGTGATGCAAGGATTTATGATGCTGGATAGATCAAAATCAAAATTGTTGCTTTGGGAAGTGCCTATTTGTTGGAAATGGTTAACCAGAAGCGAATTGATTTGATCTCTATCTGAAAGCCAAAGCCCAGAAGGTTCTCTAAGAGAGTTTATCGCATTGATTCTTTTTCTATTCGAGGCGGTGGCATGGAAATATTCTGTGTTCTGGTCATATTCTTTGAAGAACTTATCCCTAGATAGTTGATGATAGTAGTCGTTTTGATTTTGTACCATTTTCCTAGCTCCGCTTGAAGATTTTTTAATTCATCTATGTCTTTGGAAATGTTTCCGGATCTATGGATACTGTCAATTTTATTGTTTAGGGACTTTATATGTTTGTGGATGTTCCCAAAGGTATTTGAGTTCCAATGGGCTAAATCGGAAGATAACAATTTAAGGAGCCCAGAAAAATTTCTATCTCGGGAATTTTCGGAATGTAATTTCCAAGAGGCTTCAACAACAGTAGGTAAAGTGGAGTGATTTAACCAAGACCTAATACATCTAAATGGTTTCTGGAGCCTAAATTTTTCTGGGTTTGAATCTAATAAAATTGGCGTATGATCAGAACCTACTCTCGGGAGGTGAGTTACCTTAGTGTCCGGGAAATTCTGAGACCATAAGAAGGATGTAAGCGCTCTGTCAATTCTTTCGCAGATGTTTGCTTCACCCTTTCGATTATTTGACCAAGTGAAAGGCGATCCATCATATCCCACATCTTGGAGTCCCAAAGAATTGATAGTATTGACGATGAAAGATTTACTGCTGGAGCCTGCTTTATTTCCACCTTGTTTTTCGTCTGGGTCCAAAATAACATTTAAGTCCCCTATCAGAACCCAAGGTTTAACTATTTGTTGCGCGATGTCTGAGATATAGTTCCATCGTTCGATTTTATCATCAGCTTCGACTGCTCCATAGACACATGTGATCATGATATCTGTATCTCCTATCTTTGATTCAAAATGACAAACATTAAACTTAGAAGATATTAATTTCATGTCTATATTGTTGTGCCAGGCTATTGCTAAACCCTTGGCTATTCCCACGGATGGAACAATGAACCAGTCATGGAAAGGAGAATTCTTGAAAAAAAGAGTCCATTCGAGACAATGGGGCTTTTGTCTCTGCTAAAAACACTATGTCTGGCTTGTAGTATTGACACATAAAAGTAAAATGGTCCTTGGTTAAGGGAGTTCCAATGCCCTGAACGTTCCAGGATAGCAGTTTCATGGGGATTGAGCTAAAAGAACCTAGCAGGGGAACAGGGGAGAGGAGGGAAGAGAAAGGTGTCGAAAGAAGAGAAAGAAAACCACAAAGCTAACTTTTGGACAGATGCAGAGACAAACAAGAATAAATAGGAATTCAAACAAAACTAGCAGAGAAGGAGAGAACAAGATGGGATATAAATGAAAAAAACTGACAAGTATAAATAAGACACTAATAGGGTTAGGTTTATCACATGGCCTAAGAAAGAAGGCAGATAGAAAGAAAAAACAGGGACCTTACGAGTCACAAAGAAGTTGAAGAAGAGGTAATTACAAAGTCACAAAAATATAAGAGTACCCAGGGCCCTGACAACACTAAAAATTACCATATTATCAAAAGACGCTGCTGCATTATAGGGATCAGAATCATGTACTTCAAAACTGTCGATAAACAAAATATCCATTATGGTTACAAAAGTATAGTGTTTGCCTGTTAACGCTGCTGCATATCTTATCTGTTGGCTGTAGTATTTCTTATTTCTTGTTTATATACACTGCCATTACACTTTGTAACTGTTGCCTTAAATGGGTATCTTTCTTTTTTTAATCAAAAAATACAGTACTTGATTGCTTGGTCCTGATAACATTCATAGGTTATTGGCAATCTGGCAGATCATCTCCCTCTAATGATTATCAAAAAATAAATAGAATAATCACCCTCTAAGCTCCATCTCTACTTTCAAAATAATTAAATTGTTGCAAAAGATTAAAAGCAGCTCAACTCAAATTTTGATTTTTTCATTATCTCACACTTTGATATCATTTTTATTTATTTTTTTTGAACAAAACCTAAACAATAGTGGATTTACAAGATGAACATATTACCAAAATCTTAGCTTCAAATCCGTTGTTGTTCAAACTTTATTCAAATCCGTTGATGTTTCAAACTTTATTCAACAAATATTGTCCAACGTGTGAATGAATCCACACTCAAAAAAATAGTTAGGTTATTGGCAATCTGCCCTCTAATGATTATCAGAAAATAATAATAAAAAATAATCACCCTCTAAACTCCATCTCTTTTTCTTTTTGATTGTTTGGAACGGGTCTTGAACTACATCCTTAACTCTTTAAGGAGTTATTTTCTAAGCTCCATCTTTACTTTCGGAAAAAAAAATTTGATGGAAAAGATCATATATTAACTAGCAAATATAGTACAAGATTTTTATCGAAAACATTGGAATCTATGCTAGATTTATGAACTTTTCGACGCAAGCTATCAGACGTGTTGTAGCTTTTTAATCTCTACTTTCGAAATAATCATCGCTAAATTGTTGCAAAAGATTAAAAGCGGATCGACTCAGACTTTTCAAATTATCTCATACTTTTGACACCTTTATTTTTAATAAAACCTAAACAATAGAGGATTTGAAGCTAAAATTTTGGGGATACGTTCCTCTTACAAAGCACTATATACCTATTAAGAATGAGCGCATTCCCTATCAATCTACACTATCTACCAATCCGAATTTCAACGGTTAAAATTCATTGATTTTTAACGTCTGATTTCAAAGTAGTAGATGGTGGTGTATAAGAATATAAGAATTTTAGTTTGGTAAGTGAATATATCTCCAAAATCTTAGTTTCAAATTTGTTACTGTTTTAACTTTATTCAACAAATAGTGTCCAAAGTGTGAATGATCCGCACTCAAGATTGAATTAATTTTTTAATTGTTTTTCTTTTTTAATCTTTTACCGTGTCAACTTATCGGAAACAATAAATGTATAGACTTATATAAGGATTATTTTGGGGCTGAATTTAATATTACTTTAAAAACTCATCTATGTACGTTTGTAGTTTAGGAGAAATTAACAAACATCGGTACTGATATTATAGAGATCAACAAACTATTATGTATACCCACAGACCGTCATTAACATATCCGATACCTAGGGAGGAGGCATGTTTTTATTGTGTACCTTTTTTATGTATACATATATAAATCGGACAAGGATAGAAATAAAAAACTTCATAACTTCCAATATAATCGTAACAATAAAAACTAAATTGTAATTCTTAATAAGAAACACAACGGACAAAAACCTAGAAAAATAAACGATTATTCAAATATAATTACAAGATATATGGAGTAAATATCACATTAATCACATATATTATATATTTTTAAAGATACAAAATTATCATGTGTTATGAAATAGGAGAAAGACAGGAAGTAGAGAAGAGAATAGGGTAAAAAATTTATTCGTACGTGTCATTTTTCAAAGTAGGGCTTTATTTATAGAATTTAGATACTTGGCGCCCAAGTGATAGGATTCCATTAAAGTGGGCATCTACATGATAAACTTCCGTTTATGGCACTCCCCCTAGATGACATTGTATTAAGCTATCTAATTTCCTCGTTAAAACCTTGTTAGGAAATCCAAAACCCGATCGATTGAAAAAGAGCTTAATTATGAGTAAACTTAGAACATAGCTAGAAATGTATATCTTTCCTCATTAAAACCTTTACAAGGAAAACCTATTGGGACAAACATTTACCCTTGACAAAGGAAAAATAGCACAACGATATCCTAGTAGAATATCTTTTACTAAGATGCTCCCCTGTTACGTACTTCAACTAAATAACTTGGCACAAGAGGAATTTGAGAGGTAATTCAATTAAGCATTTTGAGATTGAGAGGTAACCAACAAAAAGGAAATTGAATTTGTGTAATTTGATATTAGATTGTAGCATAATCGTAGACTGAATTTTCATATTGGTTACAGAAACTGCGAAGCAGTCCCAAGGTGGTTGGGTAAGTAGTTCTTCACGAGGAGATTGGACCGAAATTGAGGTCATCTACTCTTTGCTTACATACTCCTTGTTTAGTTGCTTAGTCAATCTCCCAATTATATAGGTTCGGTTGGACACTACTATACCTAGTTTTCATTTTATGCTTATATTTATCTTCCTGTCTTCATTTTCCAGTACACTCCATATCACTCTCTGCCAACTACCGAATTGTAAATTGATAAACTTTACAAATAGATCAAACTACTTTTCTTTCTTTAAATATTGTTACCTTGTGGAGCTGATAATGTCTTTTGGTTGACTCCTTAATTGGTTCAAATTAACTTTGAAGGAGCTTGTACTTACCGGATGATTCATGCTATCTGTAGAACCATATACCCATTTTATAGTTTGTTATTAATGAGTGGTGGTATCACGTTCTCATTTCTTAACCCAAGTTCTGTTTCCCTTAGGGTGCATGGGTGCTAAGACCAAAAACTCGCCACCAACATCAGTTGTCCACTTTATTGGGGGATTTTTGTTGGCGCTGCTTCGCAGCTCACGTACCGTTACTTTCTTGAGCGTCTTTTAGAAAAGTAAGTCATGTTTCTACCAATATGTATGTCTATGTAATTTCACAAACATCTACCAAGCTCCCTCTGATACGTACTTCAGTTAAATAACTTGGCGCAAGAGCCAATCAAGTTTAACCTAATGAGCACATTAATATTTATGAGCTCAGATTATTCCAAGCAATCCGACGTAAGAGCCAGATGGATTTAATCTATGTTATGCTTATAGATATTAATGTGTTCATTAGGAATCAAGTAAACAAACCCTAACAATCGTGATGTTCAATCACAACTCCAAGCCCTATCTCCTTGTTCTTCTTTTTGTTGTAAAATATATTTGTGTCCTCATGTGTTTTAAGAGCATAAAGGGTCCCCATATATAGTTCCCACAAAATCTAGGTGTCAAAGTCTTCACGGGACCATGTCTCCTTATTTAAGAAGTCGAAAATAATTCCAACAAAACTTTTCTATCCAATCACACCTAGTATCTTCTCCGAGGATCGGGCGATTATGTTGAGTTAACTCAGTTTCATCTTTCTCTTGATTTTTCATTTCAATTTTGATCCTTCTGCATAGTTTTATAATCTTATTCCTTTGAAACTTATTATTCTTTTTAGTATTAAACTTCAGTCTTAAGTCTTCCTGGTTGGTTTCTTCTTTTTTTTTAATAATATTTTTGAACTTTTTTTGTTATCTATATTTTATTATCATATGTAACTAATATATCATGTTTTTCTCTAATATGTATTTACAGATTGTGCTATCTCTAATGGCGTTTGCCTTGTTATATGTTGTGATCATTGTGTTTGCATAGTTTTTTATCCATCGTTTGAATCATTTGAAGGTCTGTGTTGGCATCAAAGGTATATAGTGGAAGAAAATCCGGTTCTGTCATAGCTCAGTGAATCGGTCCATTAATGATGCTCGCCTTTTGTTCAATTCAACAACAACAACAACAAAAAAAAAAAAATCCTCCAGCGTAAAATCTGTTTTCTCGTTATTCTTGGATGGTGAATGGCTAGCTATACTTTCTTTTTTTAAAACAAATTTCATACCCGTAAGCATCAATAGGAATAGCCATAAAATATGCAACAATACATTGTATTTATATTATTGTGGCCCTAGCCTCCACCTTTTATCTTTGAATACTTCTCTGACTACCCACCCAAGAAGTGTAAACTCTAAAGATCTTCTTACCACAACTATGGAAGGGGAAGGAGAAAAACATGTTCGAGATCTGGTGAAAAAGTTCAAGAAAGCTACTCTAGAGCAATACCAATGAAGTTGTTATCTATCAACAAGACAACAACAATGAGCAAAAGAAGATGATACTACCTGGGGAGCTAGTGTTATTGGAAAGGTTACTATTGAAGGGAGAATGAAGCAGGATATTGTCGAAAAGTGTAACCATTTCACGTGGCCTTTCATGTCTCATGAAGATCTTAAAATAGTGAAACTAATCCTAACATCTTTATCTTCAAGTTCATCAACTGAGTTCTGTTGAACAAAGTGATCGAAGAACATCCACGGAATATTAACAAAAATATTTTGATCGTTCATGATTATATTCCAGACATGATCTACACTTACAAACACTAGGGATTTTAACCATTCTGGATTCAACTTAAGTATCTCTTATCTGAACACACGAACGTAGTCGCAGTAACGAAGATGGCAGAAATTATGGGGCAAGTAACTGATATAAAACCAAAGGATGTTATCCCTGTTGAAAGTGACATTGTGAAAGTCTACGTCAATGATCTCACCAACCCTTTAACAAGAGGTATTAAAGCTATTACAATTGCCAGTCTCTCACGCTGGATCAAGTTCTTTTATGAAAGGAAATCAAGTGGCGTATGCACTAAATGTTATGTTATCAATCACACTAAAGGAGCTTGTAAGGACGCAACTAATTTTTTGGTAAAAGTCTATGAGAAACCATACTTTTTTGGTAAAGTAAGTAATATAAGGAAAAACATTTTTGCAATCTTCACTAACTCGGCTCATGTCTCCAAAAAGAGTCAATTTTTTTTTGACAAGACTACGTACGGTTTTTGTTCCTTCTAAAGATGATGTTGTTGTTAATTTGGATTTCTTGTTTAAGAAGAAAGAGGAAGATTATGAAGATGTTATATACTAGGTAAAAGGCTTAGAACCTCTAGGGAGTCATCCCTCATTCCGATTGAAAATGAGAGTTCTCCCACCAGTACCAACTTTGATAACAACACATTCTACCAAACATATCACAGGTTCACAACTAGAGATACACAAAATGGAAGCACTGAAAAGGAGAATCAGGTAATTCGCTTATGCTTAATCTTTTTAGAACTCAAAGTCATAGTATACTACTCTTTTTTATTTAATTTCCATCATATAAGAGTTTATGCATTTAAAACACATATTGTCTGTACATTTTATTTTATTTCCTGTCTTTCCACTTGTTCATCATTTTCAACTCGATTTACGTAGTTTGTTTTTGTCTTTATCTCTTATTTTGGTTTTGCACTGTATTTCTTCGAGCTCAATCCATCCTCACAATATGAAGACTATTGCTTGGAATGTTCAAGGATTCAAATCTGCATCTACCAAAAATCACCTTGGTGACCTAATTAGATCACAACATCCAAACATAATTTTCCCATGTGAATCTACGATCATCCAACTTCATATTAAACCTCTTCAAAATCAAGATCAATACCCAAAAACTGCTTTTATTGAACCTGTAGGTTTGTCAGGTGGTCGAGTGTTTCTTGGGAAAAATGGATTCACCTAATATTGTAGGTGAAAGCAACACCATGTTTAATATTGTAGTTTAAAAAGATCATAGTAGACTTGATTTTTTCTTCACCTGCATGTATGGGTACTCTAGTTAAAAAATAAATAAAAAAAACAAAACAAAAAAAAAAAAAAAAAACAGTGGAATTACGTACAACAAATTAGTAAACCAACAACATACCTTGGATTCTATTAGGAGATTTGAATTTTCACATCACATATAATGGTTGTAGCGCCTCCTCTTCCATTGATGGTTGGGTCAATAAAGTTGTCTCTGATTGTGGATTAGAAAACATTGCTTTACTAGGAAAGATTACACTTGGACAACCAACAATTTAGGTACAAGAACTAGAAAATCTGGAATAGACATGGTTCTTGGCAATGGTGACTTGAATGTAAATTTTCCTAACTTTAGATTATATCACTTAAAATCAAGTAGGTAGTGATCATAGTCCTATCATGTTAATCACAAATGCTACTATCCCTAATTGTTGGAAACTATTTAAATTCTTTTTAAATTGGTTGAATGATGATTCTTGCTCTTCTGTTATTGCTAATGCCTGGAAAATTTGAGGTAATGGTTCTCATGTATATCATTTAGTTAAAAAACTGCATTATACAAGAAAATATTTATCCACATGGAATAGAAAGCATTTTGATAATGTGAATAAACAGATCGATGATCTTCAACAACATCTAAATACTCTTTAAGCTTAGTCTCATAGTCCCAACATACAAGATCAAGTTATAGCTATCAACAATGACTTGAACAAATGGCATAAATTTCAAAGTGAATTCTACCAGAAAAAATCCAGAGATCGTTTCATTAAAGACATGGATGACAATACTCTCATTCCAAGTGTAACACAAAAAGATTAAGAAACAATATTGATTCTCTTCAAGATCATAGCAACATTTGGTTGCAGACTAGAGAAGATATTGTTGCTTATCTTACTCATCTGTTCAAAGACGTTAGTACTTCTACTAATCATGTTCTTGATGAAGGTCTTTTCTCTATTCTTCCTACTATCATCACTGCAGAAGATAATCTCCTTCTCACTAGGCCACCTTCTTCAGAGGATATCTCAGCACATTAAAAAGCATGACCAGAAGGGTTTCAAGATGGTTTTTATAAAAATCCAATGGAATATTGTGGGTGATGTTAGAGCATAGCTCGGTTGAACCCACCAAGCGTTGGTATGTCAAGTTTGGTTGTCATATTTTAGTGAATCAAAACTCAATTAAAGAGTCGCTTCATTATGTATTATAGACAACTTCGTATAGGTTATAGCTAGAAAGATTAGGAATATGAGACATACAACTATTACTCGACTACTTGAATAATGTGAAGAAATAACAAGCTACAACGACGACATCATCCTTCCTCTTGAGGTTAGTAATATTTTGACCTGAACTGTTTCATTCCTAACGTATCTTTCAAGTCGTTCTATATTGAAAACATAACTGCGAAGCTGTGAATGATTATACTCTAGTAGTGAGACATAGTGTTAAGGAGTTAGAATATGAAGTATAACGCTTATCTTTTGAACTTCGTATATAAGACATCGACATAATCGTATGAATGCTATTGTGATTATGTGTATGGGTAAAGGTGAAGATTTCATCATAGGAACAATGTTTAAATTTGTTTAAAGGAAGTACATTCATGAACTTGTTTTATGAATCGAAAGGGAAATCGCTAGGCTTATTTGTATTGTTATTCATTGCGTATCTTTGGATTACCAATATGTGTGAGTTAGTAGAACCGATCATAACTTGTTATGTATCTTGGTAAAATTAGTCACGTTGCCTGACTTATGTATTGGTATGACTTTTAATAGTGTAACCAATCCTAAGTAATCACCTAAGATGGTATGATCGATATTTGTAATTGGTATGACCAATCGCAAAAGATTTGTGTAATCGATCCTTGCAATTGGAGTACCCGTTCCTGGTAATTGGTGTAACCGATCCTAGTAACTTGTGTAACCGATCACAAGTAATACCATGAGAATATGGAAACCGGTCCTGGTGATTGACGTAACCGATCCTGGTAACTGATGTAACCGGTCCCAGTAACCATATTAAGGTAGAACCGATCCTTGTGTTTGGTAGAACCGTAAATCCATGATTAGTGATTTGATATTTGATCAATCACATAGTTGTTCTTGGAATACAAATGAACCAATTCTAAACTTGTTTGGAAGTGTGGTATAATCGATTCCAAGATTGTAAATATGAAAAAGGATTTACAAAGAAAAGAAAAAATGTCGACATACTTTGAACATGTTCAGTAACTCTTATCTTTTATTGTTCAAAGATATTCCTTAATAACTCAAGGAGATCCCTGACCGAAATAAATTAAGAATCCTTTAATTAAGGTTATTAATTTTATATGCTTTTAATTACCATCAATTAAATGCATATCTTTGGAAAATAAAAATTGGTAATGTACATTTACTAATTGGAGATTTTCTAGTGAGATTTCGGAAATATTAGACAAACCATTTCCATGAATTATGAAAATCGATTTGGGCATTTATTGCATATCTTAATAATAATTCGGTTTTAAAAATTCCTTGGTGTCCAAAATTCCTTGGTCTATAAATACCCAAGTTTGCATTTCAAGCAAACTATCCTAAGAGCCAGGCAAACTTCATCTTTTTGTTGTTTCTGGTGGAGCCGTCTATTCGGAGAGGAAAGTACCCTAATTAGGCGAAATTTCTTACGACCGCTCGTTTAAAGACTTCTGTGGGATCAAGAAGCGTTTACGAGTACCGTTGGTGAGAAACTGGATAATTGCAGTTTATTTAAGTTTTCGATTGATTCGATTGACTAACAATTGTTGAACTTTGATTGCACCTAGTTTGTTTATTCTTGAGAATCTTCTCTTCTGATATAAGATTCACTCAAACTAGATCGAAGTTTCGACGGGATCTTTAGAACTGTTCGTATATCTAAAGACGTCTTGTGATAATCCATTGTTAACAGACTCCTTTCTGTGTATGATTGATCACAAGAGATTCAAGTGGTGTTGTGCAGGTTTTTATTAAAGATTAAAGAAGATTTGAAGACAAATAAGATTTCTGATTTGGTTTTTATATCTTTGGGTGTGCACAAACCTTGATCGGCTGGGATCCAACTAGAATCAGATTTATTCGATTGTTTAGTTGTGTAAGATCTGCATCACCTTATAGTTTCTTGTTTGATTCTATATTGGTTGATTGCAAATCTAAACTCTGCTACTTCGGTAGTTGTTGGATAGATTGATTTAACCAGGCAAAAGGAGTTTATTGGTTAAACAGAAGAGCCTTTGCTTATAACTTGAGATATCTTCATTTGAAAGAATCAAGAGACCAAACAGATTTGTTGTTCCTGTACTGTTTGGAATACGATCCAAAAGAATTGTTCCTGCACTTATTGAATGTCGGAAGCGCAGGGATACTGAAGAAACTAGGTGAACTATAGGTTTAGTTGCTTGGTCTCAACTATACGAAGTTTGTTAGATTTTGTATAGCTGCTTAATTATGAGAGTATTCAATTCTGGACTAGGTTCCGGGGTTTTTCTGCTTTTGCGGTTTCCTCGTTAACAAAATCATGTTGTGTCTTTTACTTTTCTATTTCCGCAATTATAATTGTTTATTATAATTAAAAGTAAAATACACAAACGTTAACTCCGTATTACTTGATAGTGATCCTATAGAATTTGGTTAAGTCCGAACCTATTATCAAGTAATCACACTTTGATTGTTGTATTGTCTCGATCTCGTATCCATAGACGATCACACAAAGTGTGAATCTCGATTTGTAGTTGAAAAAGTGGGGGTACAACAACCTCACCCAATATTTCGCTTAACAATCTGTATGGACTAAATCCAATATACTTTTAAGAGAATCAACTGGACATTAAGACTCAATCTTAAGAAAAAGTATATCAAAGAGTTATATCTTTGAAAAAGCGGGGGTCTAACAAACACACCCAACAATTCGATTAGCAATCTGTATGGACAAACTACAATATACTTTCTAGAGAATCAACTAGACAGTCAGACTCAATCTAGATAAAAAGTATATCAAAGAGTTTCTCTCGATTTGATCTTTACTCAAGCAAATAAAAATCTGCGAGTCTTTATCAAAGAGAGATAACTTGGATGGTACCAAAGACCAATATCCAAATGTCAATCAATTTAAATCAACAACCCAAAAGGTCGGATATTCTAATTGATTGAACAACGCACAACCTGTGATATTTCAATTATATAAACAAATATTATGTGGAATAGAAATAACACAGACACCAGAATTTTGTTAACGAGGAAACCGCAAATGCAGAAAACCCCCTGGACCTAGTCCAGATTGAACACACAATATATTAAGCCGCTACAGACTCTAGCCTACTCCAAATTAACTTTGGTCTGGACTATAGTTGAACCCCAATCAATCTCACACTGATCCAAGGTACAGTTATGCTCCTACGCCTCGATCCCAAACAGGATGCTACGTACCTAATTCCCTTAGTCGATCTCACCCACAACTAAGAGTTGCTACAACCCAAAGTCGAAGACTTTAATAAACAAATCTGTATCACACAAAAAAGTCTACAGAATAGATAAATCCGTCTCCCACGAATAAACCTATGAGTTTTGTTCCGTTTTTTGATAAATCAAGGTGAACAAGAACCAATCAATAACCCGGACTTATATTCCCGAAGAACAACCTAGTATTATTGATCACCTCACAATAATCTTAATCGACGCAGCGAAAAAAGATATTGCGGAATCACAAACGATGGGACGAAGTGTTTGTGATTTCTTTTTTATCTTGCCTATCGGAGATATAAATCTCAAGCCAATTATTACAATTGTACTCGTACGATAGAAACAGCAAGATCAGATCACACAACTACAAGAAAAGTAGTATCGGTATGGCTTCACAATCCCAATGAAGTCTTTAAGTCGTTAACCTGGTTTTATAAGAAGAAAACCAAAGGTTAAAGGAGAATCGACTCTAGCTTAGCAAACTAGTATCACACGTAAAGTGTGGGGATTAGGTTTCCCAATTGCTAGAGTTCTCCCTTATATAGTCTTTCAAATCAGGGTTTGCAATCAATGTTAGCTTGGTAGCAAAGCATTCAACATTCACCGTTACATGAAAACCTGATTAGATTCAAGCTAATATTTCTCAACCGTTGGATCGAAAACTTATCTTGTTGCACACAAATGAAATGTTCAATTTTGGGTTTATGAACCGTACCCAAACATTAACATTTGTTGGTTCAACAATAGTCAACCAAATGGTTAGCCATATGATCACTTTCATATCAATCATATTCTTCTTCACCATAACTAGTTCAAATGACTCAAATGAACTAGTTAGAGAGTTGTTTAATTGCTTAGATCTTATGTAACTACACAAGACACAATCGAAGCAAAAACGGATTGATTCACTCGAATCGATTCATGAACTTTATAGCCATGGTTTGCAAAAGTATTCCTTAGTTTATATAAATATTAGTTCAAGAACAACCGGATTTAGATATAACCTACTCAAGTTTACGGACTGGGTTCGCGGACTTAAGCTCATGGAAGGAGTACACAAACTCCAGCAGAAATTCTCGGGTGAGAACTTCCGCCATTCATGACGGACTTGGCTTGGCTTGCGCCACTTCCATTTATCTTGATCAACAAAGTTCACAAACTTTGGTTCAAGGAATAAGGAATTATACATATATGTGTTTCCACAACAATGCTAATATCCTACCAATGGTTATGTAATCTAAACTCTAATTTCAATCATTGAAACATTCTCAGAGAACGTTATATAGCCGTTATTCACAAACCATTTTTCGTCAGAGCAATTTCCAAAGTGATTGAAACATATCATGACTTTCGTCACTAAGTAAAGATGAATTCGGTTAAAGCGAAAGCTTACCAACACATATTTCGAGAAATAGATATGCGAGTTAAACTCGGCTCGAAATAGCAAATGTGTATAATGAAAGTCTATACGTCTAAATGACTTTTGTGTCAAGAGTAGGATATAGAGTAAATAGACTTTTGAGTGACAGATAAGTTCAAGTCTCCACATAACTTTTAGTCGATGAAGTTCCACCAGTTCCTCGAGTAGTCCTTTGTCATGTATTATGATTGCCATGGAGTTCTTGAGCTCAACTACACTTTCTATCCTAGTCCGAGACCTTTAGCTACATAGGCTAGAAATCAATACTTATAGTTTTGATCACTAACATTGACAAACATGCTTGAGATAGCAACACATGCGAGTTTGACCGAGCAATGCTCTAACAATCTCCCCCTTTGTCAATTTTAGTGGCAAAACTGGAATACAAAAAATAAATAATTAACTTTTGTAGCTCCTATTCCACATGTCTAATCTTCAACATTACTCGAAATCTTCGTCACTTCCAAGTACTCCAATGATCCCAAAGGTTGTAAGTTTAGCATCATCGTTGTTGAAAATCCGTAGTTATAACAACAAGAAAACAATAGTTCTCAATCATTGTTATACAGTGTCATAGTATCATTACACACAAAAGTCCAATTGTATCACAACTTCAACAACAATACTATGGTGATATGTATCACTCCCCCTTAGTCAATACTCCATCTCACATGGAAACCACTCCCCCTTACATAATGATCCGAAAACCATATGTATTTGTAGTGTGAACTACATATTAATTCTCCATCTTTTTGTCAATAGAATTGGCGAAGGTACAAGAACGGGATCTTAATGAAATTTCCGAAAGAGAAATTTCATGACCAAAAGAAAGAAACACACATCATCTTATTTAGATGCAATCATAAATCCAAAGCTAAATGCATTCATCAAGGAGTTTAAAGATACAAGATAACCCCTATAATATTCCACAGCCGCACTCCCCACAAAGATATAGCAATTAAGCGCAAGTTCAAAAAGAACTCTCCCCCATAATATGTCATTCCCGAAAGAACAACAAGAGCGACCTTAATTTCGAAAGTTAAGAAGGATTTCTTTTGACACAACACACAAAGAACTCTGACAGAAAAATCAATCCTACGAAAAAAAATACATAATTGAAGTAACACTTACTGGAGTTTCAAACTCAATTGCCCAACCAGATCGAGATAAGCACATGGGCAAGAGTTATAGAAATAATTAATGAACCAAGACAACACCAATAGACTGTCGTAAGTGTTGAAAAGTAGCAGTGTCTAATGGTTTGGAGAGAATAGCAGCCAGTTGTTGTTCGGAAGGCACACAATCCATACTTATGATACCATTTTCATAATGATCTCGAATAAAATGGTACCTTATATTAATGTGCTTTGTTCTTGAGTGCTCAACGGGATTCTCAGTAATTCAAATCGCACTAGAGTTATCACAAAAGATATTCATTATTCCAGTATCAATTCCATAATCATCTAGCATTTGTTTCATCCATAGGAGTTGTGTGCAACATGAGCCAGCAGCAATATATTCTGCTTCACAAGTAGACAGGGATTGTGAATTCTGTTTCTTGCTATGCCAAGCCACAAGATTCCCCCTTTATGTACTTTTTCTGTCCTATACACATCCTGCCCAATTAGCATCTGAATAAGCAGAAAGATTAGTGTCAGTATCAAAAGTGTAAGATAGACCATACCCGACAGTGTGATTGACATATCGTATGATCCTCTTTTGCACTGCAAGATGAGATTCCTTTGGATTAGAGTGGTATTTGCGCTCATGGGAGAAAATTACTATTCGGACTCTCATTTTGGATAAGGGGTACCTCAAGATAAGGGGTAACCCCCATGGCATGTACTATTCGCACCCCTACTGGTTAGGGGCATCCCTTCTTCATCATTCAAAAGACGAATTTGGCGGGAAAAGTTAGTTTCATCTGCGGAATTTTGAGGACGGATTTTGGTCGTGATTTTCGTGGAGATTTGGTACAGTTTGAACTGGTGTATGCGTGTGACGATAAAACAGGGCTGGTATGAGAGTCTGGTTTGGAAAGAAAGAAGATTTCTACATATATCTCGTTAAAATAGGAATGAGATGTTCTCGGCTTTGTTTGGATTCTTCATGATGTTCTGAGGAGATTCAATCACCATAATTGATTGGGATAGACTTGAATGGAGTAAACAGGGTTGGTATATCGGTTTGTATCGGTTAGAATGGGCTGGATATTTGATTCTCGGCAAATCAGGTAGGAGAGCAAAAACAGGGGAACACTCGGTTTGTTTATGGAAATCACGTAAATAAGAGAAGATATATTCTCAGTAAGATTTGGGTCTATCATAGGGAAGTTTGAGTATGCAAGGAAGCTCAGCAAACGTATAAGAAATAAATAAAAAAATAAGAAGAGATATACCGTACCCTGTAAGGAAGGAAACAAAAGATTTCGTGAAGATTTGTTAACTCTGTGTGTATAAATAGAGAGGTACGAGTCCAACAGGGGTGGTCGAGAATTTTGGGGTCGAATCGGGAGTTTGGGAGCAGTCACAGAGCCGAAGAAATGAAGCGCGGAAAAGTTTTGCTGCTGCTGCAAGAACCCTAGAACACGAAGAACATTGACGCACGCAGGGGAACAGTCATAGAAACTATCGCTCATTAAAAACAATGGAACCATAGTATCGTTTATAAGGCGTAATTATTCTTCAGAATACCGCTTGTAACGCCTTTTCGGCGTTGCAAACTGTCCGAGTCATTAGTTTTCTCTTGTTTTTCACCTATTTGAGCTATGAACAACTATTTTGAGCACGTGAATAATATGAGGAGCTAAACCCCAACACTGGGATGACGGAGGAAGCCATATTTCATGCGTGTGGTAATTATATTTAATTCTTTTATGACTACTTGCACTTGATTTAATTGTTTTATGATTTTCACTAATTAGTTGTGATTTCGTTTGATGACGTATGCTTAGTTTTAGTACTTTTGATGCGTCATGCTTGTGATTTACAATTAATCTTTTAAAAATCTACCTTGGAAAAGGAACAGAGTCAATATTTTATTTGAGCTATAATTGTTCGGAATAAATATAAGAATCGCATGAATGAGAATTGGTGGAACCCTGAGTCCTAGTACCTCTCGATATTTGTGACAACCCTTTTGTATATATTTTTTATCATTAAATCTGAAATCAAACCTTTACAAGCCCGATTTGAACGAACTTTTACTACCACTTTACTACAATTTTAAAAAACCACACCAATTTTTGGCGCCGACGCGGACTTGTATTTAGATTTGTTTTAGGTTTATTTTTATTATTTTTTGTTCTTTTTTACGCCTTTGGTATTTTTCAATTCTTTTCAGATTTGGAGCGAAGCTACAAGGAAAGAAAAAGTGCTATAAAAGGAAAGCATCGCCAAAGAAGGAAAGAAAAGAGGAATCTGAAAGGAATAAAGAAGAAGATTTTGTATATAGTTATTTTGTTTTATTTTTAGAAACTGTAAATAGGGTTGTATTTTTGTAATTTTTCTTTTTATTTTTGGACATTTTTATTTTTGGACACTTTTTGGACTTGGACTTTATTATTTTAAACCCTAAGGAAGGGTTACAAATTAAATATAAACTGTTTGCAGGGAAGGACGACAGTTACGATACTGTCTCGGCCCCTCGGGTTCGTACACTGACATCGGAGTCGGTGGCCTGAGTCGACTTCAACGGTTCATCGCCCATCCGCACGGGAGGTAAGACTCTATCCACTCACGAATCCCGTCGCGGGTTTTATTCTCGTGTGACAACTCACACCCCCGTGAATAGAATGTCGAACCGGTATAATAATATCCAATACAACGAATATCCGACTGAGTTTCAAAATGGACGTTACTACTTTGACCATAATGTGAATAGTGGTTGGGAACATCAGCCTTTTGAAGGTTATGGTCCATACCATGGTGAGCCCAATTACTATCCATACACCCACCGGTCATACGAGCAAATTCCTATCTACTAGAGTTCGCACGTAAGTTAGCCGAGTCAAGACAAAAGATACTTAAGTCGACACGTAGTTCAGAATTCGAGATGAATAACTTAGTTTTGGACGAAAGCAATGCAACGTGTGAACCTTCTTTCCTAGATCAAATCAGGGAAGTCATGTGAATCGACTCGAGAAAATGTCATTAGAGGCCCAGAAAGAAATGCTCAAGATAGTTTTAATTTCCAATATAGTGTTTCCAATAGTACCTTTGAAAATGAGGATATTTATTTGCATAATCAAGATGCCGAGTTTAGAATTGGTAACACTACTTTAGATGAGGTTCAACCATTTTCATGTTATTATAACGATGATTATGATGAGGATAGTGTTGATGAAGAATCTGAAATATTTAGGCATAGTGATCTGGGAATTTGCTACTCCAATTGAGCTTTACAATGATAATATTATTTCTAGTTCAAATCCAAATAATTTTAATAATTATTCACCTATTCAAAAGGACGAGGATTTGACTAAAGATACCACCGTTTTAGACGAGGTAGTATTTCCTTATGATTACGAAGCCAATGATAGTTTTGAGGAAAGAGTTTATTCTGAGAACATTGTTTTAGACGATTTAGAAACATTAGTCTTAGACAAAGAAGATGAACTCGTAGAGCTTTCAAATATGATGAGTGAGGATGCACCTTCCGATTATAACCTAGAAGAAGCAATTGACCATTTTCAGGATTCCGATGATTTAGAAATTAGGGAAATTGTAGATAGTCTATCCAGAGACACCCAAAACTCTAAGTTTGGGGGTGATTATCATTCTCCTTGTGCCTTACCTTTAGCTCTTACAGAGATCCCTCACTTGGGACTTGATATATGTGCCTCAACCATTTTGCCAAATTGCCTTCATACTAATTCTCCAGAACCTAATAATGTCCAGGAAGAAGTTCAGTTGTTCGAAACCCATCCTCTGGTTGATGTGGTTAGCCCAGGCTATGATACCCAGATTGACTTTGTTTTCCCACCAAATATTTTTAAACCAATTGTGGGAGCGTATAAGTTTCAGATGTGTCAATTATTAAGTTTTAAGACTGAGCCTAAATACTTTAGGAAATTAGTATCGACACATTTTTTTATGATTGACCGCCAGTTTCATTGTGGTCAATTGTGTGTGTCAAAACTGATTGACTTTAAGGATCCGCAATTATTTAGGTTATTATTATGTGCTTCTAAGTTTTTACTTGAGTTTTTCCGACTCTAATACTCCGAATTGATCTTAGCTATGAGGAAGTGCAGCCCAAAGAAATTTATTTTGACCCTTTCATAGAGCCTGAACCTGAACCACAACTAGATGTAGTTGTCTTAAACATGAAACTAGACAAGGGTGTGCTTTATTTGTTAATTTTATTGGCATGTTGCAGATTCCTTTTACTTGTGATAGCTCTATTTGGTTTTGATGACCCACAGAAATTCGGCTATTACTTTATGATTTTATAAGGTGACTAATCCTTTCTTAGTCCTGGATGAAGCGTTAAACTTAGCACTTCTTGGGAGGTAACCCAATATTCATGCGACACGGTAATATCTTTCCTTATCTCTTTTGCTTCAAATGGTAACAGTTTCTCCTTGTTCATGCTTTTAATTTTATCTTTAGAACATTGAGGACAATGTTAGATTTAAGTTTGGCGGTATGGGAAAAACATTTTAGTTGCATTGTTAAACTCTAGAGCCTAGAAATTTATGCTTATTAAGGATGGCACTAACCAATCTAAGTGGATGGAAGCATTTTGGTTGCGAGAGTTGAGGAACCAATCTGATTAGATGACAACATCTAAAGAGTCTATTCATAAAAGCACAGTATTCAAAAATTGGTGTGGTTTTTTAAAATTGTAGTAAAGTGGTAGTAAAAGTTCATTCAACTCGGGCTTGTAAAGGTTTGATTTCAGATTTAATGATAAAAAATATATACAAAAGGGTTGTCACAAATATAGAGAGGTACTAGGACTCAGGGTTCCACCAATTCTCATTCATGCGATTCTTATATTTATTCCGAACAATTATAGCTCAAATAAAATATTGACTATGTTCCTTTGCCAAGGTAGATTTTTAAAAGATTAATTGTAAATCACAAGCATGACGCATCAAAAGTACTAAAACTAAGCATACGTCATCAAACGAAATCACAACTAATTAGTGAAAATCATAAAACAATTAAATCAAGTGCAAGTAGTCATAAAAGAATTAAATATAATTACCACACGCCTGAAATATGGCTTCCTCCGTCATCCCATGTTGGGGTTTAGCTCTCATATTATTCACGTGCTCAAAATAGTTGTTCATAGCTCAAATAGGTGAAAACAAGAGAAAACTAATGACTGCATGGTTTGCAACGCTCGAAAAGGCGTTACAAACAGACCGTTCAGAAGAATAAGTCTGCCTTATAAACGATACTATGGTTCTCTGGCCTTAACAAATGATAGTTTTCTCGCGATCGTTCCCGTGCGTCCAATGTTCTTCGTGTTCTAGGGTTCTTGCAAAGAAGAGTAAAAACTTTTCTCAAGCTTCGTTTCTTTCTATCGTGACTGCTCCCAAACTCCCAATTCGACCCCAAAATTCTCGACCACCCCTGTTGGACTCGTACCTATCTATTTATACACACAGAGTTAACAAATCTTCACGAAATCTTTTGTTTCCTTCCTTACAGGGTACGGTATATCTCTTCTTATTTTTTTATTTATTTCTTGTACGTTTGCTGAGCTTCCTTGCATACTCAAACTTCCCTATGATAGACCTAAATCTTACTGAGAATATATCTTCTCTTCAGCCCCACGTGATTTCCATAAACAAACCGATGTTCCCCTGTTTTTGCTCTCCTACCTGATTTGCCGAGAATCAAATATCCAGCCCATTCTAACCGTTACAAACCGATGTACCAACCCTGTTTACTCCATTCAAGTCTATCCCAATCAATTATGGTGATTGAATCTCCTCAGAACATCATGAAGAATCCAAACAAAGCCGAGAACATCTCCTTTCCTATTTTAACGAGATATATGTAGAAATCTTCTTTCTTTCCAAACCGTACTCTCCTACCAAATTTCGTTTTATCGTCACACGCATACACCAAATTCAAACTGCACCAAATCTCCACGAAAATCACGACCAAAATCCGTCCTCAAAATTCCATGAGATGAAACTAACTTTTCCCGCCAAATTCGTCTTTTGAATGATGAAGAAGGGATGCCCCCTAACCGAGTAGGGGTGCGAATAGTACATGCCATGGGGTTACCCCTTATCCAAAATGAGAGTCCGAATAGTAATTTTCTCCCATGAGCGCAAATACCACTTTTAGGCAATTTTCCCGCAAAAGCTTATTTATCCAAAAACACCTACAAAAACATAAAATAATCAAATAAGTATAAAATCGAGCACTAATAATACACATTATTGAGAACAAAATAGACACATAAATGTGTCTATTAGTTTCCAACGATGAAGATGATGAGTAAATTATGATAGTTTCCAACATCTAATGAGTCTATTCATAAAAGCACAGAGTTCAGGTGTTAGAAATAACATGATAGTTTCACCATATCTCGTCGAGTCCTTTTCACTTCTGTTTTTATTTTGTTTTGTTTTCAAACTATGTTTCTCTAAATGATTAGGTGGGGCCCACGAATCAAGTTGTTACCAATGCTAGGGTGAATTAGAGTGATTGAGATACCCAAAAAAAAAAAAAGTGAAAAAAAAAAGTGAAAAAAAAAGTGAAAAAAAAAAAAAAAAAAAAAAAAAGTGAGACCGGACCATCCACCAACCTGAATAAATTCAATAAAGTCCACCACCGGAACCCTTGTATATGCCGGTTGTGTTGACCTAGAGTTAGGTTTCTCGACCACCTGGTTCCCTTGTATATGCCGGTGTGTTGATATTAGTCGACTAGTATCTCACCATTAGGATAGGTTCATTTTGGCGAGGCCTTCGCATTGATATATGGGAAACACCATTCACTTAGTAAACATCAAAACCATCTATGTTTTTCTCTATATCCATCTTCTTGATCTATCCATGTGAATAGTTTTGACTCCGGATATTGATGTCCATATGCGACTATCTGAGTAGAGCTCTGTGACTTATATATGAATAGACTCTTTAGATGTTGCCATCTAATCAGATTGGTTCCTCAACTCCTGCAACCAAAATGCTTCCATCCACTTAGATTGTTTAGTGCCATCCTTAATAAGCATAAATTTCTAGGCTTTGGAGTTTAACAATGCAACTAAAATGTTTTTCCCAATTAGCCTGAAATCTAGCACAACAACCAACACTTAAAGAAATATCAGGTCTAGTGGCTGTAAGATATAAAAGGCTACCAATAATATATCGATACAATTTTTGATCTACTTTTACCCCTTTGTCATCGTTGTGTAGTTTACCAGTAGTGGGCATAAGTTTCAGTTTCGGACTTGACTTATCTAGACCGAATCTTGTAACAAGATCCCTTGCATACTTTTCTTGAGATAAGTATATTCCACCCTTATGTTGTTGAATGTGTAATCCTAAAAAGAACTTTAATTCACCAACATTGCTCATTTCAAACTCTTTAGCAAGTGAAACTTGAAAACCCTTTGCAAGCTTCTCTGAAGTTGAACCATAGATGATATCATCTACATAGACTTGAGCAATGACAACATCTTTCCCACTCCATCTAGTAAATAAAGTTTTATCAGCTCCACCTCTTGAAAAACCTTTTCTAATAAGAGAAGTGGTAAGTTTTTCAAACCAGGCTCTAGGTGCTTGTTTTAACCCATATAATGCCTTCTTGAGCTTAAGAACATGATATGGGAAATCAAGGTTTTCAAATCCTTTAGGTTGAGTGTAGATGGGGAAAAAACAGTTTGCTGGTTTTTTGGGGAAATCAAGAGACGAGCGTGTCGAGACTCCTCGAACCGAGCAAACTGCTCAACCTCACACAGATGCACTGCAAAGGGAGTGCTTAGATTCGAGAGATCAATCTGTGAGGACTCCTACCTAAACCAAGTCAATGGCCGTTCCAGAGTCAATTCACCGAAAAAGAGGGAGATGGGTTGATCCGTAGGAGGGAAGCTGAGAATTGTGTGGAATCAATGATGATCAAGGATTGTGGATGTGTTGAAGGTTTCTGCAATAATTGGTGAACTGTTGAGTTCGAATAAGTTCTGATAGATTGATGAATTCTTGAGAGTAGTTACTTGAGAAATTCTGTGTGGACGATTGCTAATAGCTAGTGATCATTCGTTTTTCTCAATCATGGATTCAGAGACTTATTTATATTATCAGAGTTGTGAACACCTTGATCCCTTTAAGTGTGACGGTTTCATGAGTGGAAGAGTGGGCAAGTGGAAGATCGTGGTAAAGTCAGTTCCATGTCGTGTGGAGACTTGACGGATCGTGCACCCACTACTTTGCTAACTCCTTCAACCGTTTACACAACTTACGCACATTTCTCGTCGTGGATGAAATCCACGTCTTTGTAGGCCGCCGACCAAAACCCTAGTTGTTATCCACCAATTTGACGTGATTGATGTCTCACGAATCGTGGAGTCTGCATGACAGACGTGTATTTAGTTTGTCAGTTGTTGACTGATTAGACAATGAGTCTAGGTTTTGTTGAATCGAGCATGTTTGACAAATGCTCAGTGATTCATGAATGTTAATGTTGCTCGTCTGAGCAAATATTGTAAATTCGACGAGTTGTTGAATATTGATGAGTTACTGAATATATGTGGATTATTCGAGTGAGCAAGTATTGCTCGATCGACGAAATACTGATAAATTACTGAATATTGATAGTTGGATCAATATTCGAGCAACTGAGCAAGTATTGCTCAATTCGACGAATTATTGAATATCGAGAATTTGACGAGCAATTGAGCAAGTATTGCTCAATTCGACAAAATAATGAATGTTGATGATTTGACGTACAATTGAGCAAGTATCGCTCAATTCGCAAATTATCGAATGTTGATAATTTGTCGTGCAATTGAGCAAGTATTGCTCAATTCGACAAATTACTGATAAATTACCAAATATTGATAGCTGGATCAATATTTGAGCAACTGAGCAAGTATTGCTCGATTCGACGAAACATTTATTGGTGACGTGACCCAATAAAATATTAAAATATTAGTAATCTACCAAATATTATATGATTAATTCAGATGTTGGTTGTTGAATTCATCATAAATTCATTAGTGTTTGAATCGTGCTCAAAGTGATGATTCGTGGAGCATTTATTCAAAACCCTAATTTCAGATCATAGTTGATGAATCGCTGAAAATAGGTCATGAGTGATGGAGGGACCGACCACATGGGATGATGGGCGTCCATGTGGTGCCCGGTGCTCGAGTGAGCATGCACCAGGGTTCTCAATTTGAGGATTGGTGAAAGAATGATGTTTAAATGTTGGTTTCATCATTTACTGAAATATTGCTGGGTTCAGCATTAGGTGATAAAACCTAGGTATGAAATATGGGGACCGACCAAGAGAGCATGGGACCGGCTCTTGGTGGTCACGTGACCAGTTGTTGGCCATTTGAGCAATCCCCGGGTTGGTTGGAGATAGTTTGGGCCCAATACGAGCAATTGAGCAAATTAGGTCAGAATTATGAAAACGTGTGGGACCGTCTTTGTGCAAGCCCTAAGGATGACTCTGGTCGGTCATGAAGGCATGCACGTGTTGTCGTGGTGCCCGTGTCTCCGTACTGAGAGTTTCAGTATTTTCTGATGTGCGTTCGAGCAATGTTGTGAATTTTCAGAAGAGTTTCATCTTGACTGAAATTCTTGATTTTTGTTGGAATGAGCATGTATGCTCAATTGATCGATATTTTGTAAATATTAAAATAAGTGTATTTTTACATTTAAAATTATCGTGAGAGGCTAGCCGGTCGTGTGACCTGTTGGCTTTAGGTTTTTCATGATTTGAGCAAAATTTGAGAAGTTATGACGAAATCATGATTTTTGCTCAAACCAGGGAGTTTTATGAATTTAGGAAAATAATAATTATAAAAGCCTAGGGATTGCAAGGTGTGGGACCGGCCACGGCTAGGGAATGGCCGGACGGCTATGTTTCCCGGTGATAGGGGGCGAACACTATCTCGGAGCCCAGTCAAGGGTTAAGGGCAACTCTCTTTGGAGGAGCACTAAAGACAGTTCGACTAAGGATAAGGGGAAACCCATTCAAATGTTAAAGGCATCCTAAGTTAGGTACTCAAGGCACCTATGTAAGTCGGCTTGGGATGTTATTGGCTGGCCCATATTAGTGCCTGTGTCCCACTCAATTTGTATAACCTAAACATGAGTTTTCTCTCAATTATTATTTTTCACCCGAACCGAGAAAGAGAAAGGCTGTAAGCAAATTTGTGATCTTGAAATTGAGAGTTCGAGAGACAACGAGAGATGATGGGAAGAGATGGAGAAGATGATGGTGATGTTGTTATTGGTTTCCTAAGAACAAGAAATCATGTCACCGAGATGAGCAAAAGGGATTCGAGATTTACAAAAATTGAAGATGGAAGAAATTAAAATTGAATTTACAACCATGGATGTTGCAGTCGAGATTTAGTAGAAACCAGCAGATGGGTCGTTGGTCGAGTGAGATGTTGATGATGGTGGGGATTCGAATGAGACCGTAGAAATTGCAATTGTGAATACATAAATGAGAATGGGTTCGATACATTGAGAAATTGGCAAACCGAGAGAACTGAAAATCGAGAGAATGAATGGGTTTTGAGATTCGGATGGTGAAGAGAAATTGAACCAGAGAAGACACCGATCTTGTTGATTTTTGTTGAATAAAGAAGATTGGGTTCGGTTTAGAAGATGGCATACTGCTATTGTTGCTCAAATTACAAGACAGAGAGATGGGTTTGTGAAATTGAAAGCAGTGGTGTTATTGATTGGTTCAAGAGATGGACTCGATGCTGTTCAGCCGTGGAAGAATTAGAGTTGCAGATGGAAGAAAACAATGGAGTGTCATAGATTGGAAATGGTATTGGTGGTGCTGACATCTCACGTTGTGATCGATTGAGATGGGTTTGTGACTATGAATCGAGTTGGTTGCGAGTTGCGATGAGGAGTTCGTGTCGTAATGGAATTAGGGATTGAATCAAGAGACGGCAAAGAAGATTGAAGATGGGTTTGTATCGATATACAATACGGGTGAAGAACACAGATGGATTGGTGGAAATTAGAAAAACGAATGAGGCGGTAAAGCTTAGATGTATGTGTAGGATTCTTAACAGAAATGAAGCGAGAATTGAGGCTTTGAATTTGGCCGGGAAGTCCGTAAATAGCCGAAACTCGGCGGACTGCGGCTCGCGAGTCAACTCATCGATTCGATGACCGATCCGGAGAAACGCATCCAACTCACCCCAGTTAGACCAGTCAGCCGATCAAGACACTAACTCAAGCTGACTCGGTGGCTGACTCTCCTTCCCTTGACCCGGTTGACTGACGGTTGACCCGTTTGACCGTTAGTCCTAACGGTGGACTGACGGAATTGTGAAGACTTGGACTAGGAATTGGATGGAGAATTGGGCTCAAATTTGGAAAGAGAAGATGGAAGAGTTGAGAAAGGCTTGGATTTGGAAATTGAATTACTATGGAATGAGGATTCTATTCCTTGGAAGATTTGGAGAATATTGAAGCCTATAAATAGAGAAGTTTTCTATATCTTTTATACACCTCTCTACACACACAACACTTGTGTTTTTGTTTTAAAAGTTTTTTTTTTTAATTATTTGTGTGAACTTGAAAAATTCTCCCTTTAATTATTTGTGTGAATTTCAAAAACATGAGTAGCTAATTTTCTTATTGATTGAGGATGAATTCCTAGTTCTTAATACATGATTTGAGTTTTGTTTCAATTCTATCTTGAAGTTTTTTTACATGAGTATCGTTTGTTTTTACTAATAGGAATGTTTATTCATTCATGATTGATTGATAGATTGTTTAGAGTGCACGCTGATTGATTTGTTAATTTGATCTAAAGCTAGTGAAAGTTAGGGGATAAGTAATCGTTTCTTGACTCTTTACATAAGTAGCAAACACGAGACCTTGCGGAGGGATTCCGTGGAGCAATTGTGTGTGAAAACAACGTTAGCAAGTAGACCTTGATCTAAGAGTCTAACTACTAATATTAACCTAATAAGTTCATAAATCTTAATGCGTTTATTTAAATTACATCTAGAGTGATCTACTACTAGGTGGTTTGGTAAATAGAATCCGGTAGTCGAGAACTTCCGTATCCCGGTGATACAAGGGATTTAGGGTTTAGCACTCATCTAGTTTGCTTTTACCTACGGTTGGTGATAATCTGTGACTAATAACAAGTAGAAAAGAACATAACTTTAATCATTGTTTTGCAAACGAAGAATGATTCCTTGATCTTGTCTCTCTTATTGATTTCAACTTTATCTTTCAATTGTTTTGTTTATTTTCTTTTCTTTATACATCCCCCTTTTTGTGACAATTTTTACAACTAGAATCTCTTGCTCCTCGTGGGAACGAACTTGACTTCCATTATATTATTTTTAATTGAGTGGAAATAAGATATTAATTTGATTGCACCTACGACACGCATCACCCGGTCCCGCACACCTTTTCCTATTTTATAATATTATTTTTCATGAATCCTTGAAGTTATGGAGAATCCTTGGAATTATGGAGAATCCATGAGTTTTTATTGAAACAAAGGAGTTTCATGAGATTAGGGAATAATAATTATAAAAGCTAAGGATTGTGAGGTGTGGGACCGACCACGGCTCGGGCATGGCCGGCCGGCTAGGTTGCCCGGTCCCGCACACCTTTCCTTATTTTATAACATTATTTCATGAATCCATGAAGTTATGGAGGATTCATGAGTTTTTGCAAAAACAAGGAAAGTTGCTAAAACCAAGGAGTTTTCATGAGTTCATGAAATAACAAAAAATAAGGAAAATAATGGAAGAGGCATGGACCGACCATGGCTAGGGCACGGCCGGCCGGTGGGCCCGGCCCTGGGCGCCTCTTATTATTTTATTAATATTTATTATTTTCTCCTGTTTTGCGTAGGATTCCTCGTTGTTTCATATATTTTTTTTTTTTATGCTCGTTCGTGCATCCGGGTGCTCAGTCGTGCATCATTGTCGAATACACTTGCACCATTTTTGTGGGGCTTACTCAGTGATGATCCAGATGCCCGGTTATTGATTATTTATTACTAATTTATGAAATTCAGTGGAGAATAATTCATGAAACTGAGTAATAAAAATGAATAGTTATTTATTATTAATTCATAGGATCAACTGTGGATTCGACTATGAATTCAGAATAATAAAGAAAGCATTACCATCCTATGGGATCGTGGATGCGACCATAAAATCAAAGTAATTAAAATTATATATCACCATTTCATGAGATCAACTGTGGATTCGATCATGAAATCGGAATAATGAGATAATGTAGTAGTTTATTGCCATTCTATGAGATCAAGTCGTGGATTCGATCATGGAATCAGAGCAATTGTTATTGCCATTCCATGGGATCAGGCCATGGATTCGACTATGGAATATGAGCAATTATTATTTCCATTCCATGGGATCAGGCCGTGGATTCGACCATGGAATAGGAGCAATAATAGATTATTCTGGGAATTCAGTGGTGAATGTCGTGGCAGAATTAATCTATTACAGAAAAGATATTAGCTAGTTAAAGCGTCACATCTATTCTAAATGGTGCATAGTCAGGGACTCATGGGTGTTGTTTACGACCTGAAGGCGTTACTGCTCTCAATCTGCGGAGAACCGCCTGAATCTATGCACGGTCTCTCCCCATAGTCAGGGAACGGTGAGTGTCACCGACGTCCTGAAGGCGTCCGCCACCCAACTATTCTTCTATGTGGAAGGTGGTCTCTCTCCTGCAGTCAGGGAACAATGAGTGTCACCGACGTCCTGAAGGCGTTAAGCTCTCAATCTACGGAGAACCGCCCAATCATTTTATTCTGCATAGAGGTCATGATGAAATGCCAGGGATCGAATCGCTCAGCTAGTGAGGCTTTTCGAAAACATATTCATCATGGCTTCGTAAAATATGATTTGTTGCATGCCTGAAAGCCGTGTCGAAACATGCATCATGATTTTACGGATATGTTGTCCGATTTTACGGTTTTCGTCGATGAAGTTTTATCAGCTCCACCTCTTGAAAAACCTTTTCTAATAAGAGAAGTGGTAAGTTTTTCAAACCAGGCTCTAGGTGCTTGTTTTAACCCATATAATGCCTTCTTGAGATTAAGAACATGATCTGGGAAATCAAGGTTTTAAAATCCTTTAGGTTGAGCAACATAGACTTCTTCCTTTAGAATTCCGTTTAGGAACGCGGAATTTATATCCATTTGAAAGAGCTTAACCTTGAGAAAACAAGCATGAGATAATAAAAGTCTAATGGACTCAAGGCATGCCACATAAGCAAAGGTTTCGTCAAAGTCGATACCTTCAATTTGTGAATATCCTTGAGCGACAAGTCTGGCTTTATTTCTGATAATTGTGCCATATTCATCAGACTTGTTCTTGAATATCCATTTTGTTCCAACAATATTAACTTTGGGGGGACAAGGTACGAGTTCCTATACGTCTTGTCTTAGGAATTGATTTAACTCTTCATGCATTGCATTTACCCAAAAGGGATCGTTCATAGCTTCATAAATATTTCTAGGTTCTACTTGTGACAGATAACAACCAAAATTACACATATTTTGCAGTTGCCCTCTAGTCTTAGCTGTAGAATCTCTTCCCCAATAATATTGTTGAGATCATGATTCCTTTGAACCCAGAGGTGTCGTGGAGGGACACGTTCTTGTTCGTCAGGAGTAGCTTGATCAGTGCTTTTCTCCTCGTCACTAGAAATATCAGGATCAACAACGGTTGGGATAACTTAACTCGATTCTCGTATTTCTTTGACTTTCTCAATTGTCTCGGTTGGAGGCAATTCAGCAGGAGGATTATCATGATGAAAATCACTAATATCATCGATGATAACATTAGCAGATTCCATCATAACCTGGGTTCTGATATTAAATACTCGAAAACCACGGCTATCAGAAGCATAGCCAAGAAAGATACCTTCATCGCTTTTGGTATCGAATTTCCCTCTCTGTTCTCGATCTTTTAGAATGTAGCATTTACTTCCGAACACTCTAAGGTAGTGCGGGTTGGGTTTTCTTCCATACCACAACTCATAAGGAGTGTTTAGGGTTTTGGACCGTAAGTAAACACGGTTGATCAAATAACACGCCGTAAAAACAGCTTTCCCCCCAAACCTTAGAGGTAAGTTTTTTTTATGGAGCATTACCCCCGCCATTTCTGAATGTTCATATTCTTTCTTTCTCGCAACTCCATTAGCTTGAGGAGTAATGGGTGGTGAATATTGTTGAATAATCCCGATTCGTCACAAAATTCAAACACCTTAGTGTCCTTGAATTAGTTCCACGGTCGCTCCTAATTTTCTTTAGTTTGCGACCTTGTTCGCCTGGATTCGTTTAACAATAATCTTGAATTCATGAAGGGTTTCATTTTTATGAGACAGAAATGCAACCCATGTGAATCTGGTGTAATCATCTACCATAACTAAAGCATACTTCTTACCAGCAACCGTGGGTTGTTGAATTGGTCCGACGAGATCCATATGAATTAAATCAAGTGGAGCTTTAGTGAGAATATCTCGAGATGATTTATGGTGAACTTTCGTTTGTTTACCCTTTTGACAGGCACCACATACACCTTCAATCTTTGCATTGATTTTGGGAATGCCTCTAACAAGTTCTTTGTTAATGATCTTATTTAGAAGACGATAATTGATGTGACCAAAACGCTCATGCCAAAGATGTGTAGATTTCACCTAAGTCAAATTGCAACAACTGCTAAACTGAGTATCAAGAAGATAACAATTGTTTTTACCACGAGTTCCTTGAAAAATTACTTTCCCAGTTTTGTCTACAATGTCACATCCATTTGCATTGAAGACAACTCGATGGCCTTTGTCACAAATTTGACTCACAGAAAGAAGATTTGCAGTCATACCTTTTACGTATACTACATCATGGATTTCAGGAACGCCGGGCAGTTTGATCGTCCCTTTCTTGCTAATGTAGCAACAACTCCCATCTCCGAAAGTTACTGGACCTCCTTCATAGTTGTCAGAAGAAACAAACCATGTGAGATCACCTGTCATATGCCTGCTACATCCACTGTCAAGAAACCATTGAAAGGATGATGTTTATTTTAAAACAAAAGCTCCCATACTATCAGTACTTTCCTTTATAAGGTTTCCTGATAGTTTTGTACGTCCTTTTAGAGAGGCACTAAGTTGTTTAGTTTTCGTGTGAAGAATACTTGCAACTTTCAGGCTCTTTTGGAAGGACATACAAGTATGTTGAAAGTGATTAGAGGAATCACAAAACAAACATGGGTCAACACATTTAATATCGTCAGAAAAGTTCTGGGTCATATCAGTTTTGACAACATGTGAACGTTGTTTATCACCTGACTTACGACTGTTCTTTTGAGAGGAACAACATGAGTTATTCAAATCCATTAAAGGGATTTTGACAGATTTCAAATCCTTAAGCATTGCAATTTCTGCTATGAGATCAGAGTTGATCCGGATTTGTTCATCCAACTTTTTCTGGAGAATAACCATTTTATTAGAACTTCTTCTACGATTGGTTTTTAATCCTGGTGAAGCGTTTCTAGAGACGTTTCTGTCCATAGGGTCAGATCGCTACAAACACAGACTTATAAGGACTTGAACGTGTTTGCCTGATCTGATACCAATTGAAAAAGCGGGGGTCTAACAACCACACCCAACAATTCAATTAGCAATCTGTATAGACAAACTCCAATATACTTTCTAGAGAATCAACTAGACATTCAGACTCAATCTAGATAAAAAGTATATCAAAGAGTTTATATCTCAATCTCTCGATTTGATCTTTACTCAAGCAAATATAAATCTGTGAGTCTTTATCAAAGAGAGATAACTTGGATGGTACCAAAGACCAATATCCAAGTGTCAATCAATTTAAATCAACAACCCAAAAGGTCGGATATTCTAATTGATTGAACAACGCACAACCTGTGATATTTCAATTATATAAACAAATATAATGCGTAATAGAAATAACACAGACACCAGAATTTTGTTAACGAGGAAACCGCAAATGCATAAAAACCCCGGGACCTAGTCCAGACTGAACATACACCGTATTAAGCCGCTACAGACTCTACCCTACTCCAAATTAACTTCGGTATGGACTGTAGTTGAACCCCAATCAATCTCACACTGATCCAAGGTACATTTATGCTCCTATGCCTCTGATCCCAGCATGATGCTACGTACTTGATTCCCTTAGCTGATCTCACCCACAACTAAGAGTTGCTACGACACAAAGTCGGAGACTTTAATAAACAAATCTATATCACACAGAAAAGTCTACAGAATAGATAAATCCGTCTCCCAAGAATAAACCTATGAATTTTGTTCCGTCTTATGATAAATCAAGGTGAACAGGAACCAATCAATAACCCAGACTTATATTCCCGAATAACAGCCTAGTATTATTGATCACCTCACAATAATCTTAATCGACGCAGCGAAAAAAGATATTGCGGAATCACAAACGATGAGACGAACTGTTTGTGATTTCTTTTCTATCTTGCCGATCGGAGATATAAATCTCAAGCCAATTACTACAATTGTACTCGTACGATAGAAACACCAAGATCAGATCACACAACTATAAGAAAAGTAGTATCGGTATGGCTTCACAATCCCAATGAAGTCTTTAAGTCGTTAACTTGGTTTTAGAAAAAGAAAACCAAAGGTTAAAGGAGAATCGACTCTAGCTTAGCAAACTAGTATCACACGTAAAGTGTGGGGATTAGGTTTCCCAATTGCTAGAGTTCTCCCTTATATAGTCTTTCAAATCAGGGTTTGCAATCAATGTTAGCTTGGTAACAAAGCATTCAATATTCACCGTTAGATGAAAACCTGATTAGATTCAAGCTAATATTTCTCAACCGTTGGATCGAAAACTTAGCTTGTTACACACAAATGAAACGTTCAATTTTGGGTTTATGAACCGTACCCAAACATTAACATTTGTTGGTTCAACAATAGTCAACCAAATGGTTAGCCATATGATCACTCTCATATCAACCATATTCTTCTTCACCATAACTAGTTCAAATGACTCAAATGAACTAGTTAGAGAGTTGTTCAATTGCTTAGATCTTATGTAACTACACAAGACACAATCGAAGCAAAAACGGTTTGATTCACTCGAATCAATTCATGAACTTTATAGCCACGGTTTGCAAAAACATTCCTTAGTTTATATAAACATTAGTTCAAGAACAACCGGTTTTAGATATAACCTACTCAAGTTTGCGGATTGGGTTCGCGGACTTAAGCTCATGGAAGGAGTACACAAACTCCAGCAGAAATTCTTGCGGACTGAGTTCGCGGACTTGTCTTGCGCCACTTCCATTTCTCTTGATCAACAAAGTTCACAAACTTTGGTTCAAGGAATAAGGACTTATACATATATGTGTTTCCACAACAATGTTTATATCCCGCCAATGGTTATGTAATCCAAACTCTCATTTCAATCATTGAAACATTCTCAGAGAACGTTATATAGCCGTTATTCACAGACCATTTTTCGTCAGAGCAATTTCCAAAGTGATTGAAACATATCATGACTTTCATCACAAGGTAAAGATGAATTCAGTTAAAGTGAAAGCTTACCAATACATATTTCGAGAAATAGATAGGCGAGTTAAACTCGGCTCGAAATAGCAAATGTGTATAATGAAAGTTTATACGTCTAAACGACTTTTGTCTCAAGAGTAGGAGATAGAGTAAATAGACTTTTGAGTGACATATAAGTTCAAGTCTCCACATACCTTTTAGTCGATGAAGTTCCACCGGTTCCTCGAGTAGTCCTTCGTCTTGTATGATGATTGCCATGGAGTTCTTGAGCTCAACTACACTTTCTATCCTAGTCCGAGATCTTTAGCTACATAGGCTAGAAATCAAGACTTATAGTTTTGATCACTAACATTGACAAACATGTTTGAGATAGCAACGCATGCGAGTTCGACCGATCAATGCTCTAACAATCTCAATTTCTCGATTCAATCCTTACTCAAGCAAATAGAAATCTGCGAGTCTAATTGAATACAAGAGAAATTAACTTGAACGTTACGAAAGACCAATGTTCAAGGATCAATCAATTTCAATCAACAACCGAATGTTGGGTTTACCAATTGATCGATTCAATGCAAAACCTGTGATATTTCAATTATATAACAAAATATAATGCGGAAAAGAAATAACACAGACACCAGAAGTTTTGTTAAAGAGGAAACTGCAAATGCAGTTAAACCTCGGGACCTAGTCCAGATTGAACACACACTGTATTAATCCGCTACAGACACTAGCCTACTACAAACTAACTTCGGTCTGGACTGTAGTTGAACCCCAATCAATCTCACGCTGATCCAAGGTACAGTTGCGCTCCTTACGTCTCTGATCCCAGCAGGGATACTACGAACTTGATTCCCTTAGCCGATCTCACCCACAACTAAGAGTTTCTACGACCCAAAGTCGAAGACTTTAATAAACAAATCTGTATCACACATAAAAGTCTACAGAATAGATAAATCTGTCTCCCACAGAAATACCTACGAGTTTTGTTCCGTATTTTGATAAATCAAGGTGACCAGGAACCAATTGATATATCGGACTTATATTCCCGAAGAACAACCTAGAAATATCAATCACCTCACAATAATCTAAATCAACTAGTGAAACAAGATATTGTGGAATTACAAACGATGAGACGAAGATGTTTGTGACTACTTTTTTATCTTTCCTATCGGAGAAATTAATCTCAAGCCAATCTTACGATTGCACTCAATCACGATAGAAACATCAAGATCAGATCATGCAACTACATAGAAAATAGTTGGGTCTGGATTCACAATCCCAATGAAGTCTTCAAAGTGTTAACCTACATGGTCTCGGTAGAAACCTAAGGTTAAAGGAGAATCGACTCTAGCTTATACAATTAGTATCACACAGGAGGTGTGGGGATTAGGTTTCCTAGTTGCTAGAGTTCTCCTTTATATAGTCTCCAAATCAGGGTTTGCAATCTAAGTTACCTTGGTAACAAAGCATTCAAAATTCACCGTTAGATGAAAACCTGATTAGATTCAAGCTAATATCTTTCAACCGTTAGATCGAACTTAGCTTGTTATACACAAATAAAATGCACGTTCATTTAGGTTTGTGTAACCGTACCTAAACGTGTATACCTAGTTGGTTCAACAGTAGTTAACCAATGGTTAGCCATATGAGCACTTTCATATCAACCTTATTCATGTTCACCATAACTAGTTCAAATGACTCAAAAGAACTAGTTAGAGAGTTGTTCAATTGCTTAGTTTGCAATTATGCATTCCTTAGTTTATATAAGTTTAAGTTCACAAATAATCATTTTTAGAAAATATCCAACTTAAGTACGCGAACTTAAGTACTCGGAATAAGTTTGTTTTTAGTTTACAAACTCCAGCAGAATTTCTCGGGATGAGAACTTTCGACAGTACGTGGACTCTAGTTTCGGTTTTCCTGAGCAGCAAAGTACGCATACTTTGGATCAAGGAATAAGGAATTACACACATATGTGTTACCACACAATGTTTATATCCTTCCATGGTTATGTAATCTAAACTCTCATTTCAATCATTGAAACATTCTTAGAGGAGGTTATATAGTTGTTATTCACAAACCATTTTTTCGTCAAAGCCATTTTCAAGTGATTGAAACTTAACATGACTTTCGTCACTAGTAAAGATGAACTTGGCCAAAGCGAAAGCTTACCAACACATATTTCCAGAAATAGATAAGCGAGATAAACTCTACTCGAAATAACAAATGTGTATAATCATAGTCTATATAGCAAAACGACTTTTGTCTCAAGATAGGAGATAGAGTAGATAAACTTTTGAGTGATAGATAAGTTCAAGTCTCCACATACCTTTTAGTCGATGAAGCTCCACCAGTTCCTTGAGTAGTTCTTCGTCTTTGTATGATGATCGCCATGGAGTCTTGAGCACAACTACACTTTCTATCCTAGTCCGAGACTTAGCTAATAGTAGAATAGAAATCAAGACTTATAGTTTTGATCACTAACATTGACAAACATTCTTGAAATAGCAATGCATGCAAGTTCGACCGAGCAGTGCTCTAACAATCTCCCCCTTTGTCAATTTTATTGACAAAACTATCAATACATATGGAATACAAAAATAAACTTTTGTAGCTCCTCTTTCACATGCCTGATCTTCTTGGTTCTTCAAAATTACTCGAAATCTTCATCACTTCAAAGTACTCCAATGATTCCAATGGTTGTAAGGTTAGCATCATCGTTGTTGAAAATCCGTAGCCATAACAATGAGAAAACAAGAATTCTCAATCATCGTTACACAGTGTCATAATATTATTACACATCATCAAAGTTCAATTGTATCACAACTTCGACAACAATACTATGGTGATATGTATCACTCCCCCTTAGTCAATACTCCATCTCACATGGAAAACACCCCCCCTTACATAATGATCCGGAAACCATATGTATTTGTAGTGTGAACTACACATTAATTCTCCCCCTTTTTGTCAATAAAATTGGCAAAGGTACGAAAACTAGTGGGATCCTAATGAAATTTCCATAGAGACATTTCATGACCAAAAGCAAGCACATATCAACTTTTTAGAAGCAATCATATAGCCGAAGCTAAATGCTTTCATCAAGGATTTTATAAAGATACAAGATAACCCCTATAATATTCCACAGCCGCACCCCCACAAAGATTTGCCAATTAAGCACAAGTTCAATTAAGAACTCTCCCCCATAAAATTTCATTCCCGAAAGAACAACAAGAGTGACCTTACTTTTACGAGAAAAGAAGGATTTCTTTGGACATAACAAATCACATACGAATATGAATTTGAATCCAAATAATACTCAATTAAATTAACCACAAGAAAACCCATGATTAATCTAATCGGAAATGCTCAACTTAAGAGAACTTACGGAGCAACAACTAAATTAACCACAAGAAAATGACCAATTCAGTTGGTTATGCTCGACATAAGAAACCTTACGGAGCCGCACAGTATATACATAAAATATGGATCAGGGAAGATCAATACTGCGGAATAAACAAGGATTCATTCTATTTTCCATCACTATTTGCATAATGACATACAATAGAAATAATCCTCGTAAACAAAAGTTCATACTATTATCCATCTATATTTGCATAATGACATAATAGGCTCCAAACTTTTGTAATGTCAAAAGTTCATTCATTCTTTTATCAATACATGCATATCGACATATGAAAGACTTAACTTTTGACAAAGTATGGGACAATCATAGTTCACGGACGCAAACACACATATCCCATAACAAATTCCAATATATAAAACCATAAAGATTAATACTGCAAAAATCATCTTCCAAACATTTTTTTAGAATTTAAACAAATAAACCTAAAAACATGAAGATGAAAACGTTGGACATAGCTATGTGTAATCACAATAATGGCTATTTCAAACTCTAGTTATTCTTCTAAATAAAACAAGAAAATAAAATTCTCATCAGAAGATTTACTAGATGAATAAAATCATAATTTACTCATCATCTTCATCGTTGGAAACACTCCAAGATGCTTGAATCATGTTCAATTCTTCCTTGATCTTGAGAAACTTAATTGCAACCAATGACAATTGTTCTTGCACGCTCTTCACCCTTGAATTGACCTACACCCTTGTGAATTTTTTGAAGAAGATTCAAGGTGGTAGGATCGCAAAAACCGTCAAGGGAATCATCTCTTTGTCTTTTGCACACACTCTCCCTTATACGTTTGAAAGTACATGGACGAACAAGTTTGGGAACCCCAAGAGAATTGCCAATTGAATCAAAACCACGTTCACGGAAAATTTGACTAATCAAGCAAGGGTAACCTAACTTCTTGTTGGGTGAAGTCACCTAGAGTTTATGCTTTCTTTCTTATTTTCTTGAAGTCATTTGAAAGATTTTCGATGAAACCACAAATATCGAGACTTTGACGAAACACCCAATTCAAGGAAATAGACCAATTCCGATTAGAGATGAATGAATTAGAGAAATTAGGGATGGGAAAGGAGGCTCAAACTCGCGACTCCACCGAGAATTCTCAATTGTGGAGGGACAAAGATTAGAGATACCAAGTGTTCCGGAAGCCATCAAGGACATACTAAGAACATTAGTAGGAAATTTCCCTTGATTCCATGCAACCTTCTTACCACAAAGACCAAGAGAGATGTCTTGATGCGATGGTCGTTCATCACTTGGTCTAGGTAGATGAACATTTCCCAACGGAATTTTGGTAATCTTCGAAATCAACTCTCTAATAACAAGAAATCTTTCTCTATTTATCATGGTTTTGAATTCCATTTTTTAGAGATCAACATCATGAATGTTGGCATAGAAAATTCTTGTGAGAGTATCAAATCCTTGACCAAGACCATCAAAGATGTTTCTAAGATTGAATTTTTCAAAGCAAACTAAATCCTCTTTAGTAAGTGAATTTCAACTAATGGACTTTGAAGACAAAAACCTAGTTTTGGAAGGAGAAAAAAGACACAACGTTTTATTATCTCTTCTATGAAGTCATCGAAGTCATTTGAAAGATGATGAAACCACAAATATCGAGACTCTTTGTGTGTTGCTAATCGGATGAAGATTGCAAGGATTAAGGAACACCCAATTCAAGGAAATAGACCAATTCGCAAACTCGCGACTCCACCGAGAATTCTCAATTGTGGAGGGACAAAGATTAGAGATACCATGTCCACTAGATGAATCCAATTTCTTTTCTAAAATAAAACCCATAGATGAAATCTTTTCAAAAATATTAGCACAAGAATCATTGACAAATCTAATTCTAATAGAATTTTGGTCTAAAGGAAGATTCATGCTAAAGGAACCCAAACTTTTTGAAGTTCTTTTTGAAACCTTAAAATTCATCATGAGATCTAGAAATTGGAAAGAAACAAGAGGAAATCACTTACTTGGAATGAACTTTGACCACCCCTTTGTCTTATTTTCCTCCAAGGAAGATTTAGTGGAGGAATATCATGAACCCTAGAAAGTTCACGTACGCGGACTGATGGGAGGAAGAAGAAGGTACACGTACTTCTTCTTTATAAGCTCACTAATGGGCTTGGACCCGTTTATGAACCGCGACCCACAAAAGGAATGTGGGATTTTCTTTGATGTTCGTACATCAAGGTTGTGCATCCCGTGACAACACAATTTGTGAGAAGAACCGGATGCAGTAGAAAGCTTATTCGAAAATCCAAGAAGGATATCATTTTAACCCAACTGTACACAAATCAAACCATTTCTTGCCCCATCTCAAGATATATACAAATGGGGTAGTGCCAGGCTTGTTACCAAGAGGCATGATGTGTAGAGAGATCCTCATGCAATATTTCTGGTTGATATTTGTGAGCAGTCCCAGTGATATAATCAAAGTAATGATGATAATCAGGGTTGTCAGAGCTTTTTATCTTCCTTTTTGTATGATAAGAAAAAAGATTTTTTCCGATTTTTAGTCCGTACATTATTATTCCATAGTTTTACATGTACAGAACATTTATCGGGTCGATTCTTACTTAACAGAATTAAATTTTTCTAAGAATCTAAAAACGCTTTCGAAAGCTCTAAATAGATCCTTGTCAATTGATCCATTACGATAGTATTTCTCAAAAAGATTAAGAGTTAATCTAGTGAGATTCCATATCTTTGAGCGTAACGAACGTTTTCTCAATCTTCCCTTCTTTTTATTTTTTCTGTAGATTGTTTCTCATCATCCAAGTTTTCCAAGTTCTTGGATGTAATGAGACTACCATGAGAAAGCAAAGGTTTTGTCCATAATAACCTTTGAACAATCTTTAAGAATTTTTGACGTGCGTTACAGATGACAAGAGCAAGTTTTTCAAAGAAATTTCCCATAGGGAAATTTTTAAGGATCAAACAAACACAAACTTATTAGGTTTATCGTGTTTGCCTGCTCTGATACCAATTGAAAAAGCGGGGTACAACAACCACACCCAATATTTCGATTAGAAATCTGTATGGACTAACTCCAACAATCTTAATAAAAGTATATCAAAGAGTTATATCTCTCTTTCTCGATTCAATACTTACTCAAGCAAATAGAAATCTGCGAGTCAAATTGAATACAAGAGAAATCACTTGAACGGTACCAAAGACCAATGCTCAAGGATCAATCAATTTCAATCAACAACCTAAGGTTGGATTTCCTAATTGATCGATTCAACGCACAACCTGTGATATTTCAATTATATAATAAAATATAATGCGGAAAAGAAATAACACATACATCAGAAGTTTTGTTAACGAGGAAACCGCAAATGCTGAAAAACCTCGGAACATACTGTATTAAACCGCTACAGACACTAGTCTACTACAAACTAACTTCGGTCTGGACTGTACTGTAGTTGAAACCCAATCAATCTCACACTGATCCAAGGTACATTTGCGCTCCTTACGTCTCTGATCCCAGCAGGATACTACGCACTTGATTTCCTTAGCTGATCTCACCCACAACTAAGAGTTGCTACGACCCAAAGTCGAAGACTTTAAGAAACAAATCTGTATCACACATCAAAGTCTACGATAATAGATAAATCTGTCTCCCACAGAAATACCTACGAGTTTTGTTCCGTCTTTTGATAAATCAAGGTGAACAGGAACCAATTGATAACCCGGACTTATATTCCCAAAGAAAAGCCTAGTATTATCAATCACCTCACAATAATCTTAATCGACTAGCGAAAGAAGATATTGCGGAATCACAAACGATGAGACGAAGATGTTTGTGACTTCTTTTATATCTTGCCTATCGGATAAATCAATCTCAAGCCAATCTTTACGATTGTACTTAGTACGATAGAAACAACAATATCATATCACACAACTACGAGAAAGTAGTATCGGTCTGGCTTCACAATCCCAATGAAGTCTTCAAGTCGTTAACCTACAGGGTCTCGATAGAAACCTAAGGTTAAAGGAGAATCGACTCTAGCTTATACAACTAGTATCACACATAAGGTGTGGGGATTAGGTTTCCTAGTTGCTAAAGTTCTCCTTTATATAGTCTTTCAAATCAGGGTTTGCAATCTAAGTTATCTTGGTAACAAAGCATTCAATATTCACCGTTAGATGAAAACCTGATTAGATTCAAGCTAATATCTTTCAACCGTTAGATCGAAACTTAGCTTGTTACACACAAATGAAATGCACGTTTTTAGGTTTGTGTAACCATACCCAAACATGTACATTTAGTTGGTTCAACAATAGTTAACCAAATGGTTATCCATATGAGCACTTTCATCTCAAACATATTTTTCTTTACCATAACTAGTTCAAATGACTCAAATGAACTAGTTAGAGAGTTGTTCAATTGCTTAGATCTTTATAATAGACACAATTAAAACAAAAACGATTTGATTCACTCGAATCGATTCATGAACTTTATAGCCACGGTTTGCAATTATGCATTCCTTAGTTTATATAAGTTTAAGTTCACAAATAATCGTTTAACCAACTTAAGTACGCGAACTGGTACGCGGACTTAAGTACCCGGAATAAGTTTGTTTTTAGTTTACAAACTCCAGCAGAATTTCTCGGGATGAGAACTTTTGACAGTACGTAGACTTGGTACGCGGACTCTAGTTCCGGTTTTCCTGAGCAGCAAAGTACGTTGGTTCAAGGAATAAGGACTTACACACATATGTGTTACCACACAATGTTTATATCCTTCCATGGTTATGTAATCTAAACTCTCATTTCAATCATTGAAACATTCTTAGAGGACGTTATATAGTTGTTATTCACAAACCATTTTTCGTCAAAGCCATTTTCAAGTGATTGAAACTTAACATGACTTTCGTCACTAGTAAAGATGAACTTGGCCAAAGCGAAAGCTTACCAACACATATTTCCAGAAATAGATAAGCGAGATAAACTCGAATGGAAATAGCAAATGTGTATAATCATAGTCTATATAGCAAAACGACTTTTGTCTCAAGATAGGAGATAAAGTAGATAGACTTTTGAGTGATAGATAAGTTCAAGTCTCCACGTACCTTTTAGTTGATAAAGTTCCACCAGTTCCTTGAGTAGTTCTTCGTCTTTGTATGATGATCGTCATGGAGTCTTGAGCACAACTACACTTTCTATCCTAGTCCGAGACTTAGCTAATAGTAGACTAGAAATCAAGACTTATAGTTTGATCACTAACATTGACAAACATGCTTGAGATAACAACGCATGCGAGTCCGAGCAGTGCTCTGACACCATCAATATTTGCATAATGACATAAAAGGCTTAACTTTTGTTTGTTAAAAGTCCATTCAATCTTTTATCAATACTTGCATATCGACATACGAAAGACTTAACTTTTGACCACGTATGTTCACTGACGCAAACACACATATCCCATAACAAATTGCAATATATAAAACCATAAAGATTAATACTGCAAAATCATCTTCCAAATAAACTTTAGGATTTAAATAAATAAATCTAAAAACAGTGAAGATGAAAATCGTTGGACATAACTTTGTGTAATCACAATAATGGTTATTCCAAACTCTAGTTATTCTTCTTAAAAACACAAGAAAAAAATTCTCATAAGAAGTTTTTCCTAGACATTGAGACCCCTGAAAAATTCTTTATCGTCCCCGAACTCCTTGTCGTCAACAGCCATGGGAACATATGGTTCGTGAAGAAAGAAGTCAGGTCCAACAAACCTTCTAGGCTGATGATATCGAACCAGGGCCTTCTGAATTTCAAGAGTTCTCATAACAAATTTTTTTATTTGTTGAATCTCCTTTCTTGTTTTCTTCAACTCTTCAAGAACATCAGAAAACTTCTGAGAATTTGAAGGAACAGCTCTTGGCTTCCTCACATTCCTTCTTTTTCTTTTCAAAGTTGGAGGTATCGGAGATTTTTCTTTTTCCTTCATGAATGATGGCTTAACAATCATATTAACATCTTTTCCATCAGAAGACATGATGCTTGGAGTATCCATATGCGTATGGGTTTGTGAGAGGAAGTCACAAAATAAGCTCAACAAGCAGTATTTGGTTAAAAAGAGTTTCAGGGAAGGAAAAAGATATGTAGGGTTACGAAACCTTTAAACACACAGGTTCGCGTACACACAACTCTCAACCCTATAAAAGGTAGAATTGTCTATTTTAACCCTCTTTTTATTGATTAACCAGGGAAGTCCTTTCCAATATCAATTAGATATGAAAAACGACATGAATTACAGACTTTGCAATGCTCTCGGAGGAAAAACAAACAAAAGAAAATCAAAGCAACTAAAGATTTTTCTTTTCTTAAAGCCTGAGGTGTGCAAAATCTTGTCTCTTTTAATCAGGCACATGAGACAAGATGCACTAACCAACACAATTTAAGTTGTCTTTGGGATGAACAATAACTGGCCCACCATATCCCTTTCGATTGGAATTCATAGAACCCTGTTTCTCATACTATTTAGACCATAACTTTCTTTCCAATGGTCTTGTCTTATCTTTGGAAACTAACTTCTTTGACGAAGATAAAATCTTACATACCTCTGCGGTATTTTGAACAAGTTTGAGCTTGTTTGCTAATCGATTTGCTCTTCGTTGAAGTTTGTTGACATGTCTCAATTTTTGTTTGTACTTGTAACACTTGATAGTTCATGACCCTTGAGCGAACAATATGAGCATGTCAATCTGGAATATGATTCAGGTATCCGAGATGTGCAAGCTGCTAGACACAGAGTAGAACCTGAAAAATTAGACATAGAGTTTCCAATGGAAAGGTCAATTTTTTCTTCCAGATTGGTTGAGTTATCTTCTGAAAGAATATCAAGATTGATGTATGTATTGCTACAATTATCAAAATCAATATTTTCATAAAGAAGTGCAACACTTGATTTTTCGTCTTCATTAGAATCAGAGTTGCAGCAAGACCTTTGTTCCCAGTGTATTTCTTTCGATTTGGACACTCATTTGCAAAATGACCAAAGCCTTTACACTAAAGCACTGAGGCATATCCTCATCATCAGTCTCATCATTATCCCTATTTTTAGGAGGAACACGATTTTTGGGTTTATCTAATGTTCTTCGGCTGACCGCAAGAGGAGGTGCAGACGCTCATCATGGAGCTACCGCGGCGACCGCCCGGTTAATTCAACTGCGACCTTATTCGCAATTTATAAATATGACGCGACGCACTTCGCCCCACCTCGCTTTCGCCGCCGCATCATGCTTCTTTGGGCGCGATTAATCGTCAGAAATCACCTGCGGGTTGGCTCAACTTACCACAGGCGCAGCGGTCACATTTGATTGTGTCGACACGCCGCCCTGGCCCTTTGAGTTCACATTCACCCTCCATCTATGCTCGCGGCACGGATTAACAGCACCGCCACACACATGCAATATGTCAAACCTCACTTAGGTTTTCCATCCATAATGCTTGGCGACGGTTTTCGGCGAAGGGACGTAATGGTCGTATTGCGCGGGGTCGTAATGTGGTGTGGTATTCCACACCGCTTATAGATGAATTTATCCGTGGTCATTCAATCATGTCAGGAGCCTGGATGATCATGATCGATCATA
>JAJJWW010018499.1:0-45924 GCA_023531295.1 Papaver armeniacum | reverse complement strand
CAATTCCTCAGCATATATGCAAACGAAGGAATACAGTAAACCCGCTTACAGGGGATTCGCGGGTGTTTCGATAAACTTACCTCCCGTACCAGACGGGGGATGAACCGCTGAAGTCGACTCGGGCCACAACTCCTATGTCATGTACGAACCCGAGGGGCCGAGGCGATATCGTAATCGTCGTCCTTCTCTACAAACAGTTTATATTTAAAACTACCCTCCCGTAATGTTTTAAAAAAAATAAAAATAATGTCCCAAAGTTTAAAGTCCAAAGTCCAAAAATAAAGTGCAAAAGAAAAATAAAATTACAAGAATATAAGATATCCTAATACAATCTAAAAAATAAAATAAACTCTTTTTTTTTTCGCTCTTTTCGCTTTGTCTTTGACTCCAAATCTTTAAGTATTCTCCAAAAGCTTTGGCAAATTTTTCTTTTGCTCCAAATTACAAAATCTGTAATGCAAAGACAAAAACCCAAAAACGTAAAGTAGAACAAATAAAATAAAAACAAAAACCTAAAAAAATAAATCTAAAAACTCTAGCCTAAAGACAAGTCCGCGTCGGCGGCGCCAAAAATGATGTGATTTTTAATTAAGTTGTAGTAAATAGGTTCGTTGAGACTTGTGAAAGCAATAGATTTTAGACTTATAAAACTTAAAAATAAAGAAAACTTAATGAAAAATTGATTTCAAGATATTAAAAATAACCAAGACACTGATTCCACTATTACACATGAATGAATGATAGTAAATAATCCAAAACTCTAATTATCATTTGAGTCCCTTATTTCTTAATTCACAAATAATCAGGTAAATTATCAAATAATAATTGTATTCCCTAAGCATAGATTATCAATTGACTAAACAAAGTATAACCTATCAAATTGAATCACAACTAATTAATAAAATTATGCAAACAATTTAGAACTCTGCAAAAGCAGTGATTAAGTGAATTATAAATTATAAATTAGAGAAAAATAAATAATTACCAATTATTCATGTGTAAATAGCTTCCTCATTTCCTTGGTTGTGGGACATTTAGCTCATCATCATGTTGGAAACACGCTTAAAAGTTGATTTCATTGCTCCAAGTGTTTACAAATGATGAAAATGGGAGAAATATAATGAAAACTGGGTTTGTAACAATTATATTTGTTACAAACCGAGTTGTTACAAAGAACGATAAAACAAGAGTGTCATTGTCACTGTAGCACAACTACTGTCTTCTACAGTCTAATGTTCTTCGAGCTCTCTTCAATGGCAGCAGCAGCAGATTTCTCCAACTCTCGTTTCTTTGGTCTGTTGTCTCCCCAATCACTCTGTAACCTCAAATACTGTTCCTCCACAACTTATATAGCTTCAAAAAACTGAGAATACTCCTCCATAACTCCAACAAATCCTTCATTATTCGGCAGTGAAAGAATATTTTCTCGGGAATATTTTCTTCCCAGATTTAGCTCCTCACGCAGTTTTATCATGTTGAAACACTCCAAAAACACTCAGTAAACATCCCAGGAGTGGTTAAACGCAGCAGGCACACGTAAACCATCGTATCACTCACACAGAACTCGGGTTACTCGTGTTACTCTGTTTTATCAAAAGCAATGATTCAGCCCTTGCTATTCGGTTCTAACCCATATACCCATCCTGTTTTGTCGTAACAGGATCATTCTGATCCAAATCACCGAAATAATCTCTCTCAAATCATTCTATGTTTCAAACCAAAAAAAACCGAGAAAACCCCATCTTTCCCTGATATTTTAAATCGAATTATCCAGCCAATTTTGGTTGATTCCAACACCCTTACCATTCTTGTCTTGCTCAATAGAGTAATCCCAAAGAGTTTCAGTAATTGAATCTCCTTAAAACTCGTCCAATTCTCAAACCCTAATTGCTGCCAGTCACTGCACAAAATTCCCGCCAAAATCCAGTTTTGAAAGTGGTGAATAAGGTCGCCCCTTATCCAGTCAGCTGGGGTGTCTTTAGTAAATGTCCTCCGAGATGCCTTTAACAACTTTTCGAGCCGAATTTTCCTAAAATTTTTATTTCTCCAAAAACACCTACAAAGACATAAAAAGCCATAGTAAATACACAAATGGGTACCAACAAAATAGAAAATTGAGATTAAAATAGACACATAAATGCGTCTATCAATTAGCACCATGGGTTCATGATAATGTCTTATACATTTAAGGATCCTTGACCTGAAAGATGAAATCAGGAAATTGAGCAGGGGTGTGTGAGGTATGTTCCCAAGTAGCATCCTTAGGAGCTGAATTGGACCATTGAACCAGATTTGAGGAACTGTAACATCCCCTCTTGGGGTGGTACGGTTGGCTAGCACAACAACAACTCTATCATATTGTACATTATCATCCACCATTGGAATCTGTGTCATTGTAGAAGCCTACAGTCCAATTTATTTATTCAATTGTAACACATGAAAGACAGGGTAAATTCTGGAACCCGCTGGCAGTTTCAACTTGTAAGCAATAACCCCAATCCTTTTCATCACCTCATAGGGTCCAAAGTGCTTGAATGAGAGCTTAAAATTCCTCATAAGGGCCACTGATGTCTGCCTATAAGAATGCAGCTTCAGGAAAACCATATCTCTCACCTCAAATTCTCTGTCAGCCCTTTTTTTATCTGTAAAAAAATTCATTCTCTCTTGAGATTTAGCTAGGTCATCTTAAAGAAGTTGAAGCAAAGTATTTATTTCTTGTAATTAAGTCTTCACTGATGCTATAACAGTGGTTGCAATAATATAAAAAATCAGATGAGGGGGGTGATACCCATATAAATCCTGAAAAGGAAACATATTCAAGCTAGTGTGATAACTGGTGTTGGACCACCATTCTGCAAGAGCCAACTAATTGGCCCACTGTTTAGGATTGATGCTAGTCATACACCTAAGATACTACTCAACACAAGCATTCCTTCCCTATGTGTGACCAATATCTATTTATGGATGATAAGTAGTATCGATTTTGTGACCAATATCTGTTTGTGGATTTGAACGGGGCTTTCCAAAGCTGATTCACAAAAATGTTGTCCCTGTCACTTACAATAGAACTTTGAAGAGCATGTAACTTGAAAACATGAGCAAGAAACTCCTTAACGACTGTAATAGATGTGAATGGATGACTTAAGAGAATAAAATGACTATACTTGGTAAGTCTGTCAACAACCATCAAAATGACATTTCTTTTATTTGACATTGGTAAACCCTTAAAAAAATGCATATAAATATGTTGTCGTGTTGTGGCCGGTATGGGTAGAGGTTAGAAGATACCTTCAGGAAAAGAATGGACCCCTTTGTTATATTGTCATACCTCACAAAAGGAGAGAAACTGGATAATATTACTCTTTATATGTGTCCAAAGAAATGAGACTTGGGCCGGTTATATGTACTAAACAATGTGGAGAATGTAAGATGAAAGATCTAATAATATTAGCTGAATCAATGTAGAGTCTTCCTTTGAACCTCAATATGCGATGTTGATAAGAGTAATTTGGCTGATTGGGAGAGACAAGCAATTGAGTAATGTGTTGGTGATCTTCAATATCATTCTCATAGATATAGATAACATCTTTTCCCATTGAGGGTGACTCGTAGAAATGGCTTGACACTCAGCATAAGTAGCTGGAAGACTTGATAAAGCATCATCATCTTTATTGTCCATACCCTTCTTGTATCTTATATGACATAGTCAAAATCCATTGGTTTGACAAGTTATTTTTGTTGAAGAGTAGTAGATATTTTTTTGTTTTATCAAACATTTGAGACTCTGATGATCTGTATGGATGATGAATTGGATATTGGATAAACAATACTTTCATTTTTGGACAGCCATAACAATGGTAAGGAATTCCTTTTCATAAGTCGAAAGCGATAGAGCTTTATCACCCAATGTTTTGATGTATAAAGAAATTAGTTTACCCTCTTACATAAGAATAGATCCCACTCTTCTGGAGCATTCATCAGTTTCTATAGTAAATTGTTTAGAAAATCAGGTAATGCTAAGACTGGTGCTAATGTCATTGCAGTCTTAAGGGTAGAAAAGGCTTGGTGTGCATCCTCACTCCACTTGAATGATATGTTTTTGAGTATATCTGTGAGGGGTTTGCAAATGGTACCAAAACCTTTGATGAATCTTCATAATAACCATTTAAACCCAAAAAACCTTTTAATTTCTTCAGGGTCTTTGGTTGTGGCCAAGTCTACACTTCAGAAATCTTGTTAGGATCTTTAGCCACTCCTTCAATAGTAATCAAGTGACCCAAATATTTCAATTAAGGTTGAGCAAAAACGCATTTGGACTTCTTGGAAAATAATGAATGTTGTCTCAGCAAAGATAAGGTTTGAAAAAGATGATGAACATGCTCCTCAATAAATGTACTGTACACCAAGATAAAATCAAAAAAAATAAAAGAATAAATTTCTTGAGATAGGGTTGAGACACATTATTCATTAGATCCTGAAAGGTGGCATGTGCATTAGTAAGGCCAAATAACATCACCCTAAAATCATAATGACCACAATGAGTTCTAAATGTTATATGAAGGTATCTGGTTCATAAACTTTGATATAGTGATAACGAGTCCTCGAATCCGCTTTATTAAAAGAAAATTGGCACCATGCAATTCATTAATCAAAGGAATAGGATATTTATCCTTAATAGTCAAGTCATTTAACTTCCTATAATCAACACAAAATCTCCATGAAACATCTTTTTGCTTGACAAGAATTATAGGAGAAGAAAAAGGGATATCACATGAATAAATCCTGCAAATAGCATATCCTGCACCATTTGTTTAAATACATATTTTTGAATGTAAGGAAATTTATATGGTATTTGTGAAGTAGGAGCTGAATTAGGTTTGAAAGAAATTTTATGGTCTAAAGCTATGGAGGGAGGAAGTGTAGTTGGTTCAACAAAAGAATCTAATACATCAGAGGTTTGAGGGGAATAAGACTAAGGTAGTTTGATGGCAAAAAACTGACCAATTAGAGTAGGGGCTTTACTTTTGACAAACTTTTTAATAGAAGATCCACTAATAATACTAAGAAGGTTTAAAAGAACTTCCCTGAAGTGTTATCTTACTTCCATGATGCAATAAGGAAATTCTGAGTTGAGCATAATTGAATAGTACATATCGAAGTCGGAGTAGCCAATCAGACCTGAAACCATGTCATAACCGCTAAGTGGTAGAACTCTCAAGTCAGCCAAAAATTGGTAACCCTGCATTTCCTAGTGAAGATTCTGGCACATGCCTTTGCTAATTGCGCTATCATCATTTGCTACTGTAACTACCATTTGACCAATAAACATGAATACCAAGTTTATTAGTAATGTGAAAATCGATGAAACTATGGGTACTACCAGTATCAATCAAAACCATGATAGAAAATTTATTGATGTGTCAAGAGATGCGGATAGTGCCATGGGACACATTCCTTGTCAAGGCATGCAAGAAAGTTCCATATGGTAGTGGTGTCACTACTAGAGGGGGAATCAGTAGGTGCTTCTTCAGTAGATAAGTCACTAGTATCTTCTTGATCATCAATAATTAACATGAACAATTGTTGAGATTTACACATATGTACAGGTCTATAAAATTCATCACAGTTATAACATAGGCATTTTTCCCTTCTATCCTTCATCTGCATGGGAGTGATTTTTTTGATAGGTGGGATTGAAGTACCAAGTTTAGAAAGTGTGTAAGGGTGAGTAATAATGGGTGTAGCTGATGAAATATTGGGTCTATTGAAATGTGCAGATGGGTAGAAAAAGTTTTGACACCAGATTGTGGGTGATAAACAGATAGAGGTGTGGGATACATAGGTATAGAGGTAGATTTCATTGGCTTGGGAGTGTGATTTACAGTAGCTTGCTGCATTCGATCCAAGTAGAAAGCTCTAGAATTAGTCTTTAATTTGAACATTAATTTGCATAGTTATATGAGTTTTTTATTTCAATCCATTGATAAAACTGAGTGTACAGAAACTCTCAGGAATATTTGGGTTGTTAGCAACCATAAAACTTTTAAAATTTTCAAAATGGTCATAATAATCCTCAACAGTAGTTTACCTAGTTTAAGACAGCTTATTGAAACTACCAACATGATTATCATGAGCAACATCTTCAAATCTAGCATATAAATACTGAAGAAAAGTATCCCATGAAATGAACTATTTACCTAGTTGATAATTCAAAACTCATGGATCTACTTTAGCATCAAAGTGAATCGCAGCCATATTGCATTGTCCCGAGTCAGGAAACTTGTGAAGGAAGGAATATCTTTCATATTTAAGAACCCAACTACGAGGATTAGTACCATCAAATCTCGAAAAATCCACTTTAGGAGTATTACTATGACCGACATGAGACTCAGAAGTTGAACACGGATTTAGTAGAGTAGTTGATGAAGGCAGAGCTGGAAAGGTCGGTGGATCAAATCCGAACAATCTAGAAAAGCCAACAAAGTTAGAATCCATTTGAGATGTATTTATCGCATGATCATCCTTAGCCTTTTTAAATTGAAAATCTAATTTGTGAAAACGATTCTGTAAATCTTTCAAACTCTCTGTGTATTGCTGAATAATGATGGCAAAGTCTTTGACGGTGGGTTTATCAAAGATACACATGATATAGGTTCCAGGAAAGAAATCTGATATCAATTTTCCTGGTATGACAAGATTGAGATGATGATAGTAGTAATTGTGCTACCATTTCTTTGTAAACAGAGCCTTAAGACTTTCGGTTGAAAGTTGGTTGATGAAAATAAGTCTTATACTAATTTGGTATAAATACTTCATCTGTAATAATTTAACATCCACATCTATTATTACAATAATCTCTAAACACGGAAATCGAGGAAACAAAGACTTAAAATCATCCAAGCAAATTATATCAAAACTGCCATTACTTTATGTTAGAGCATTGCTCGGTTGAACTCACCAAGCGTTGGTATGTCTAGTTTGGTTATCATATTTTAGTATCAAAACTCATTTATAGTCGCCTGATTATATACTAGAGACAACTTCGTTTATGTTAGACTAGAAAGTCTAGGAATGTTGAGACATGAAGTATTACTCTGAAGACCTGAAGAATGTGAAGAAGTAACAAACTACAACGACGACATCATCCTTCCACTTGGGGTTAGTAATATTAACTTGAATTGTTTCATTCCTAACGTATCTTTCAAGTCGTACTATATTGAAAACATAATAGTATGATCATAATACTCTAGTGATGAGACATGATCATAATAGTATGATCATAGTATTAAGGAATTGGACTACGAAGTATAACACATATCTTTTGAACTTCGTAGATATGACATCGACATAATCTTGTATATAGTGTTATGATTATGTGTATGGGTTAATGGTGAAGATTACATCCTAGTAGATAATGTTTTACATTTATTTAAAGGAAGTACATTCATGAACTCGTTTTGTGAATCGAAAGGGAAATCAATAGGTATATTGGTCTGGCTATTCATTGCATATTCTTTGATGACCAATATGTGTGAGTTGGTAGAACCGATTTTAACTCAGGTTATGTATCTTGGTATAACCAATCACAATACCTACTTATGATTTGGTATGACTGGTCATGGTAATTGGTGTAACCGATCCTAAGTAATCACCATGAGATGGTATGATCGATCCTTGTAATTGGTGTGACCGATCCTAGTAATTGGTGTGACCGAACATAAGTGTCGTGTGACCGATCACAAGTAGATACCATGTTTAGGTAGAACCGATCCTACTGATTGGTATAACCGATCCGAACCCATGTATGTGACTTGGTAAGACCGATCATAACTAACCATTGTGATTTGGTATGACCAATCACATAGTAGTCTTGGAATACTGGCAAACCAATTCTAAACTTGTTTGTAAGTGTGGTAGAACCGGTTACAAGATGCAAATCCATGTAAATATGAAATAAGGATTTGCAATGAAAAGATGTCAACATACTTTGAACACGAGTAGTAACTCTTATCATTTATTGTTCAAAGATATTCCTTGGTACTGATGTAGTTTTTTAAGTGGTAAATAATATGGTTCGTTTAGGACTTGTAGAGATTCAATTTCAGACTTAATACTAGAAAATATATACAAAAAGTTGTAGCAATAACGAGAGATATTGCTACAGCAGCAGAATCCTGCAACTTCTTCTTTTACGTTCTCTGACTGCTCCCAATCTTCCGTATCGCCCCCCAAACTCTCGATACCTCCTCCTGGGACTCATACAATTTTTTTTTATATATAATAGATCAAAAATCTCGTGAGTTAATCCTCTCCCCAATTCACGTATCTTCCCAAATATTTCTTTCCTCTTTTTACTGCCAATCTTCTTACCCGTCTCTAGCATAGTCCATACTCCTTCCAAAGATAGAGCACAATATAATTCGAGAAAATATATCCCTTTTTCTTCACGTAATTCCCAGATATAACAGAAAACCAATCCCGAGAGTATCTCCTATGTTTTGTCGAGAACTCCTACTTTTTCTCAATAATGGCACACGTAGAAATCCTGTTTGTGTTGTAACAACTCATACCAAGTCAAACTGACGAGAAAATCCAACAAAATCCCAACCAAAGTGGGTGCCCTTAACAACTTTTTGAGCCGATTTTTCCAAAAATGTTTATTGCCCAAAAATACCTATAAATACACAAAATAACAAAATAAGTACAAAACATGGGTATTAACAATATGGAAAATCGAGATCAAAATAGACACACATAAATGCGTCTATCAAATACCCCCAAACTTATTATTTGCTAGTCCCGAGCAAATCTAATCTAAAAATTCAAAAATAAATAAATTCCTAACTCACTGTCGCAGGCATAACGATTGCACTTAGCGTGTGCAACAAGCCTTTAAACCCCTAGGTGGCCCTAGTGGCCGAGTTATAGTCTCGGGAGGGTTTACCAGAGGTGTACCCACAAAACCTTTACTACAGACCCTATCTATATACGCAGAACCTTGGAATAGCACTAAAGAACCTCCTTGGTTGGCATACTCTCATTGACTACTGGAGGAAGTACCCTGATGCGAAATTCCAATTGTTGTACACGAGTTTGCACTCACATACTAAAATTCATATATAAGTGACAGAGATCTACTCAGATAGTCGCACTATGGACATCAATATCCAGAATCAACAAATCACATGAATAGATTAAAAAGATGGAAATAGAGAAAATGTAGATGGTTTTAGATGTTGACTAAGGTAAACGGTGTTTCCCATATCTGTCTGAAGGCCACTGCCAGGATGAACCTATCCTAATGGACTGAGATATTGGTCTGACTAATATTAACATAACTGGCATATACAAGGGAACCAGTGGTCGATAATCCTAATTCTAGATCAACTCAGCTAGCATACACAAGGGAACCAGTGGTCGATTTTATTGAATTTATTCTGGTTGGTCTGATGGTCTGGTCTAAACTTTTTTTTTTCCCGGTAACCAGTCACTCTATTTCACCCTAGCAATGGTAACAACTCGATGTGTGTGCCCCACCAAATCACTTAGAGAAAGATATTTTTTAAAAATAAAATAAAAACAAAAGGTGAAATGGACTCAATGAGATATGGCGAAACTACCATGTTATTTCTAACACCTAAGTTCCGTGATTTTATGAATAAACTCTATTTTTGGGTTCCTCAACTCTTACAACCAAGATGCTTCCATACACTTAAATTGGTTAGTGCCATCCTTAATAGGCATAAATTTCTAGGCTCTGGAGTTTAATAATGCAACTAAAAAGTTTCTCTCATACCCCCAAACTTAAATCTAACATTGTCCTCAATGTTCTAAAGATGAAATTAAAAGCATGAATAATGAGAAATTGTTACCATTTGAAGAAAATGAGTTAAGGAAAGATATTACCGTGTTGCAAGACCTTACAAAAAGTATTAAGTTTAACCAGACCAAGAAAGGATTAGTCACCTCATAGAATCATAAAGTAATTGCCGGAAAAACTGTGGGTCCCCAAAACCAAATAGAGCTATCACAAGTAAAAGGAATCTGCAACAGGCCAAGAAAATGAACAAATAAAGCACACCCTTATCTAGTTTGATGTTTAAGACAACTACATCTAGATGTGGTTCAGGTTCAGGTTCTATAACTGGGTCTATATAAAATATTCTCATAGGCTGCATTTCCTCAGAGGTAAGATCCAAACGATCAGGTTCTAGAGTCTAGAAAAACTCAACTAAAAACTTAGAAGCACATAATAATAATAATCTGAATAACTGGGGATCCTCTAATTCAATCAGATTTGACTCACACAATTGACCACGATAAAAGTGATGGTCATTATTAAGCAAATGTGTCGATTCTAATCTCCTAAAGTACTTAGGCTTAGTCTCAAAACTTAATAGGTGACACATTTGAAACTCATACGTTCCCACATTTGGAAGAAAAATATTTGGTGGGAAAACAAAGTCAATTTTGGTATCATAGCCTAGGTAAACCACATCAACCGGAGGATGGGTTTTTAACAACTGGACTTTTCCTGGACATCATTAGGTTCAGGAAAACGTGTCTGAAGATGATCTTGTAAAATGGTAGAGGTACATATGTCAAGTCCCAAGTGAGGGATCTTTGTAAGAGCTAAAGGTAAAGTACAGGGAGAATAATAATCACCCCCAAACTTAGAGTTTTTAGTGTCTCTAGATGGACTAGTCACAATCTCCCTAATTTTTAGGTCAGATTCCTGAAAATGGTCAATTGATTCTTGTAAGTTATAATCGGGATCAGAAGGTGCATTATGACGACCCAAATCATAAACCTGCTTAGATAATAGGATTACAACCTAATTGAAGAATCAATTCCAGATTGACGATTTTAAGAATCATATTTACATAATGTGAACTAAAACCAAACTCATTAAACTCAATACTCTGATATTTATAAATGAAAAACTCTCAAATGATATTAATGTATTAGTATGTTGTTTTACAATAAATAAATAATACACATACACCAAAGATACATAAATGTAACACAGTTCGGTAACGCTTTAAACTACGAAAACGGATATCTTCACGTGCTTTATTTCTTCTGGTAACTGAAACTGAAGTGGGAACGAGTGAGCACATCGTCCCAAAAGGGTTCTCAATGAAAATATATATAACTCTCATGTAATCACTAACATGCTTCGCAGTTCTAAAAAAATATAAATTTAAAGAAACAAGAAGAAACTAATCTTTCAGCAATCTACGCATCATGAAGCAAGTGTCACTCTAACCTCGCCAAACTCATCGGAGAAGACGACGCGAGAGACACCCTAATCAATAATAATAACATCGTCCACACAGAGTGCCCATACAAACCATGATTCAGAATATTACCATCAAGACCAGAAAGTTAGACAACAAGTATAATATGCACACGAGTGATTTCCCCAAAATAAAATAGTATATATAATAGCGAAACGGGGAAGAATCCGCCCTACTACATAATATTAAACGGGAAAGAAGCCGCCCTACTATTCTTAATTGCATACTATCAAAACAGGGAAGAAGCCGCCCTACTAAATAAATATTGAAACGGGGAAGAAGCCGCCCTACTAAATAAATATTGAAACGGGGAAGAAGTTGCTGTGTATGTTGGTGTTGTCTGGAAATAGATCCACAAAACAAGCATGTTGAAAGGATCGTGAACAGAAAGGGAAATTTGATTCGAAAAGCAATGAAGGTATTTTTCTTGGCTATGCATCTGACAGTCATGGTTTTCGAGTCTTTAATCTTGGAACCCAAGTTATGATGGAATAGGAAAATGTTATCATTGATGATTTAAGTAATTTTCTTCATGATAATTCTCCTACTGAATTGCCTCCGACCGATACAATTGAGAAAATCAAAGAAACTTCAGAATTAGAAGAAGTTGTTCCAACGGTTGCTGATCCTGATGTCTCTAGTGATGAGGACAAAAGCACTAGTCAGGCTATTCTTGTTGAGCAAAAACGTGTCCCTCCACGACACCTTTGGGTTCAAAGGAATCATGATACTAACAATATTATTGGAGGTAGGTAATCTACTGCTAAGACGAGAGGTCAACTTCAAAATATTTGCAATTTTGGTTGTTATCTATCGCAAGTGGAGCCAAGGAATATTGATGAAGCTCTTAGTGATCCCTTTTGGGTGAATGCAATGCATGAAGAGTTAAATCAATTCCAAAGACAAGATGTATGAAAACTCGTACCTTGTCCCCCCAATATAAATATTGTTGGTACCAAATGGATATTTAAGAACAAGTCTGATGAATTTGGCACCATTGTCAGAAACAGAGCTAGACTTGTCGCTCGGGGATATTCACAGATTGAAGGGATCGATTTTGACGAAACCTTTGCTCCTGTGGTACGCCTTGAGTCCATTCGATTATTATTAGCTCATGTTTGTTTTCTTAAGGTTAAGTTGTTTCAAATATACATTAAATCCGCTTTCCTAAATGGAAACTTAAAGGAAGAAGTCTATGTCGCTCAACCTAAGGGATTTGAAAACCCTGATTTCCCCGATCATGTCCTTAAGCTCAACAAGGCATTGTACGGATTAAAACAAGCACCTCGTGCCTGGTTTGAAAAACTAACTACTTCCCTCCTTAGGAAAGGTTTTTCAAGAGGTGGAGTTGATAAAACATTGTTTACCAAATGGAGTGGGAAAGATGTTATAATTTCTCAAGTTTATGTAGATGATATTATCTATGGATCAACATCGGTGAAACTTACAAAAGATTTTCAAGTCTCTCTTGGTAAGGAGTTTGAAATGAGCAACGTTGGTGAATTAATTTTTTTTTTTGGGTTTACAAATTCAACAACACAAGGATGGAATTTACTTATCTCAAGAAAAATATGCAAAGGATATTGTTTCAAGATTCGGTCTTAATAAGTCAACTCCAAAACTTACTCCTTTGCCTACCACGGGTAAACTACATAGATATGAGAAAGGTGTAAATGTGGATCAAAAACTTTATCGATCTATCATTGGAAGTCTTTTGCATCTCACTGCCACGAGACCTGATATTGCTTTTAGTGTTGGTTGATGTGCTAGGTTTCAGGCAAATCCAAAGGAATCTCATCTAGTAGTTGCAAAGAGGATCATATGTTACATTAATCACACTGTCGGGTATGGTCTTTCCTACACTTTTGATACTAACACTGACTTTACTGCCTATTTAGATGCTGATTGGGTAGGGTGTGTGGAAGACACAAAAATTACATCGGGGGGATTCTACTATGTAGGGATGAATCTTGTAGCTTGGCATAGCAAGAAACAAAATTCACAATCTCTCTCAACATGTGCAGCAGAATACATTGCTGCAGGTTCATGTTGTACTCAACTTCTATGGATGAAACAAATGCTTGCTGATTATGGAATTGATTCTGGAATAATGAAGATCTTTTGTGATAACTCAGGTGCGATTCACATCACTGAGAATCTGGTTGAGCACTCAAGAACTAAGCACATAGACATAAGGTACCATTTTATTCGAGATCTTTATGAAAATTGTATCATTACTATGGAATTTGTGCCTTCCGAACAACAATTGGCTGATATTCTCACCAAACCATTTGACATTGCCACATTTCAACACTTACGGCAGTCTATTGGTGTTGTTCTGGTTCATTAGTTCTCCATAACTCTTGCCCCTGCTTTTATCTCAATCTGTTGGGCAATTGAGTTTGGAATTCCCAGAGTAGTGTTGCTTCATGTTTTCATCAGTTTCTAGTAGATGTGTTTCTGTTAAGTATTCTAGTGTTCTTTAGAAATACTTCTTTTCTTGTAAAAGAAAGGTCGCCTTTGTTGTTCTTTCGAGAATGACATTTTATGGGGGAGAGTTCTTTTTGAACTTGTGCTTTATTGCCAAATCTTTGTGGGGAGTGCGGGTGTGGAATATTATAGGGGTTATCTTGTATCTTTATAAACTCCTTGATGAATGTTGCTAGAGCACTGCTCGGTCGAACTCACATGCGTTTCTATCTCAAGCATGTTTGTCAATGTTAGTGATCAAAACTATAAGTCTTGATTTCTAGCCTATTTATAGATGTCTCGGACAAGGACATAGATAATGTAGTTGAGCTTAGATTTCACAGAGTTCATCGTTTGAAGACGAAGAACTACTAAGGGGAGCTTGTGGAACTTCTTCGACAAAAGGTATGTGGAGACTTGAACTCATATATCACTTGGAAAGTCTATTTCTACTATCTCCTATATTGAGACATAAGTCGTGTTAAGATATATTTTTCTCTATACACATTTGAGATTTCGAGCTGAGTATATCTCGCTTACATATTTCTCGAAATATGTGTTGGTAAGTTTTCGCTTCGACCAAGTTCATCCTATATCATGAGAAAATTGCCGAGTTACATCTTACATGGTTTGTGTGACACAATCATTTGATGTAGGCTTGGAATGTTTCGATAATGACTATTTCAATATCTTGAAAATTGCTTTGATGCTAATAGTGAGTGAAAACGGCTATTATCATTATAGAAGAATGTTTCAATGATTGAAATAAAGAGTTGAGAATGTAACCATATTTAGATATAAGCATATATAGTGTGTTCGCACATTAGTGTATAAATCCCTAAAACGGGAGCCAAGAGTATGTATATGTGTGTATACGAAATTGGTGAAGGAGACAGGTTAAGTATGCGTACAAGTACACATACTGGCGGAAGTTTTTGAACCGAAAATTTCTGCTGAGTTTGGAAACTAAACAAACTCAAATCCGGTTGCTTAAGTACACATAACCGTATGCATAATTAAGCTGGTTACTTTGTCAAATCGGTCAGTTCATGGACTTAAACATTTAAATCATAAGGAATGCAATATTTGCAAACCGTGGCTATAATGTTCATGATTGATTCAAGTGAATCAAACCGATTTGGTTTCAATTGTGTTTTCTATGCAATTGAACAACTCTTTAACTAGTTTCATTTGAGTCATTTGAACTAGATATGATTAAGATGAATAAGGTTGATATGAGAGTAATCATATGGCTAACCTCGGTTAACTATTTGTGAACTAACATGGTGTACACGTTTAGGTACGGTTACATAAACCTAAATGAGCGTACATTTCATTTGTGTTTAACAAGCTAAGTTCGATCTAACAGTTGAAAGATATTGGCTTGGGAGAATTAGGTTTTTCATCTAACGGTGAATATTAAATGCTTTGTTACCAAGGTAACTTAGATTGCAAACCCTGATTTGAAAACTATACAAAGGAGAACTCTAGCAACTGGGAAACCTAATCCCCACACCTCCTGTGTGTTACTAGTTGCATAACTAGAGTCGACTCTCCTTTAACCTTAGGTTTCTTCTCGAGACCCTGTAGGTTAACGACTTAAAGACTTCATTGGGATTGTGAAGCCAGATCTAACTATTATCTTTGTAGTTGCGTGATCTGATCTTGCTGTTTCTATCGTGTTGAGTAAAATTTGGAATAATTGGCTTGAGATTTTATATCTCCGATAGGCAAGATAGAAAAGTAATCACAAACACTTCATCTCATCGTTTGTGATTCCACAATATCTTCATTCGCTAGTCGATTAAGATTATTGTGAGGAGATTGATAATTCTAGGCTGTTTTTCGGGAATATAAATCTGGGTTATCGATTGGTTCCTGTTCACATTGATTTATCAAAAGACGGAACAAAATCTCTTGGGTATTTATGTGGGAGACAGATTTATTCAATCATATAGACTTTTCTGTGTGAGACAGATTTGTCTATCAAGTCTTCGACTTTGGGTCGTAACAACTCTTGGTTGTGGGTGAGATCAACTAAGGGAATCAAGTGCGTTGTATCCTAGTGGGATCAGAGACGTAAGGAGCGCAACTGTACCTTGAATCAGTGTGAGATTGATTAGGGTTCAACTACAGTCCAGTCCAAAGTTAATTGGTAGTAGGCTAGTGTCTGTAGCGGCTTAGTACAGTGTGATGTTCAATCTGGACTAAGTCCCGGGGTTTTCTGCATTTGCGATTTCCTCGTTAACAAAATTCTGGTGTCTGTGTTATTTCTATTCCACATTATATTTTGTTATATAATTGAAATATCACAGGTTGTGTGTTATGATCAATCAATTAGAATATCGAACCTTTGGTTGTTGATTTACATTGATTGACACTTGAACATTAGTCTTTGGTACCGTTCAAGTTACTCCTTTTATATTCAATCGGGTTCGCAGATTTCTATTTGTTGATTGCGGATTGAATTAAGAGTTAGAGATATTAAAACTCTTTGACACACTTTATTCTAGATTGAGTCTGACTGTCTAGTTGATTCGCTAGAAAGTGTATTGGAGTAAGTCCTCTCAGATTGCCAAATGAATTGTTGGGTGTGGTTGTTATACCCCCGCATTTTCAATTGGTATCAGAGCAGGCAAACACATTAAAGACCTCAGAAGTCTATGTTTGTAGCAATCTGTGTTTTGAGGACCTAAATAGTATCTCGCAAGATAACGCATATTGATATGTCTTCCACAGTTTCTGATTACAACAAAAAACTTGGATTTGCCTCAAAGGATAGCTCCTTAGTAGATTCTTCCGAATCCCGAGGGAAAAACAAGTTTTGTGAGCTTGTATCAGAATCTGAAATAAAACTCACCAGATCATTAAAAAATTGTGCTGACCTTCAAGCCTCTAAAATTAAGATTCTTGAAGAAAAGAATGATCAGCTTATTGATGAATTTGAGAAATCTCTTGAAAGGGAACGTGAACTCTACATCTTCATTGAATCTCTCTCTAACAACATAGAACTATTGGTTCAGGAAACTAATCTACAGCATGAAAAGATTAGTTCTCTTGAAGATACTGTTAGAGAAGGCTCAATCAGAGAAAAGGGTTTAGTCAAGGCTCATTTATCAGAAATTGACAACTATCGTGTTGAAATAGAGAAACTTGCTGCATCTCTTCAACTTGCCCAAGAACAGTGTGACACCTTGAAAAGGGAAAACTTTGTCTTTATGATTAAGTCATCCTCTACACCTTCTTCTGATACTCACAAGGTTTTACCTAGCGTAAATAAAAATTCCTCTAGGGAATTACCTACAGTGAAGCACTTGCAAAATTTGCAGGCACAGTCATAAGTGTTGGGTCAAGGATATCATGTTTCAAATCCACGATGATGTTCCTTCTGTGGGAAAAAGAATCACTATGCTCTTCATTGCTTTGCCAGGAGGAAACAAATATCTATTCTCCATAATTTGCTTCTTTCCACTGTCAATGGAGCAAATTGTCTGACGACATATATAGTGAATCTCTTGCCGACAGAAAACCAGAAATCTTATAAAAATGATCTCTCTTCAAGAAATCATCACAGGTTGCATGTTCCTCGTTACAGTGTAAACTCTTGTGCCACTAATGAAGAACTTCCTTGTGCTTATAAGAACAATTCTGGTAAGTCTAGATCAAGAAAATAGAAATCCTTTAAATTCCCTTTTATGGAACCAATTTCTAGAGGTCCTAGACTCGGTCCTCAGAAAAATCCTTCAAATGGAATTTTAAAAGGGTTTATGAAAAATTCCTCTGGAATACGTTATAACCAATGGAAAGAAGGGAATTTACAAGTAAAACGGTCAAACAACTTGTACAACTCTTCTCCCGTGGTTGGTAGTGAGATCACTTCTCACTCCTTTACCTAACTCTAGGTAACCTCATCCTTGTATCTATCTTGAGAGGTGCAAGGATGATAACTATGGGAGTCTAAAGATTTGTTGTACATTTCTGTGTACTATTGTCAATCATTATGGGTATGTACGCATGCTTCATGACTCATGCTCTAATTCTAAGAATTATTGAGAGATATTGACAATCTTTGCGTTTTTCTTTTTTTTTTCTCTCTCACTGGATTTTGCCTAAATCCATACTTCTCTTGTGAACGGTCCGTGAACGTCCGTGTCCTATTCCTGTGAGTTCATAGGGTTTCCTTAATGGGAAGTGTCTTCTCTTAATATATATAATACATCTTATTTTGTATTAATCCATCCCTAACAAAAAAATTATATGGAGAACTCTGCAAAATCTCAAGAGATTGTGCATCTTGATATGGAGGAAGACACTCAAGGACGTGAGTCAATTCAAGAGATGGTTCTAGAGAAGATGCTTGCAAGAAAGGACCATAACTCCTGGATTAATGATTCTGTCAAGGATTTAACTCGTTTTCAGAACGATTCAAAGGTCGAGTTTGCGAATCTCCAACTGCAAATAAACAAACTCTTGGATGGTCAGGCCAAAATCCTTGCAAATCAAAATATTCTCGATACTGAGAATCGTGTAAAAAGCTCATCATGGACTCGTGTCAAAGCTAGACAACTTGCTCCCCGAATGGTCATTCATGAAGAGAATAAGCTTGGGGTTGCGAGTTCAATCCCACCTTTACATATTTTTGAACTTCCGAGAGCGAAGAAGTGAATAAAGTTATAGTATTGTGTTTCTTTCTACAAACAAAGAGCTTAGCACAATTGGTCACCGGCGAAGAGTATAAACATAAGGTCGCGAGTTCGAGTCTTACCCTTCGCTAAGAATTTTTGTCATCTTTTCCTTGAATATCAAAGGGTGAATATAAGTCATGTATTAGCATTCTCATGCGATCCTTTTCATAGAGGAGTAGCACAATTGGTCACGAGCGAACAAGAGGAGCTTAAGGTCGCGGGTTCGAATCTCCCACCTCGCAAAGAATTTTTGCTTCGCAAAGAAGGGAAAAAATGATAATTTCGCAAGGTTGTTTCATTCTTTCGCAAACAAGAGGCAAGTACAGGTTGGTCACCTCGCGAGGTTAATGAGTTCATGGTCGCGAGTTCAAGTCCCATTGAACGTCCATTTTTTGCATGGATTTTTCGCAACAAAGATCTCGCAAGAAGAAAGTAGGTGATTATCTCGCAAAACACTTCGCAGAGGCATGGCTAGCATGGGATTGGTCGGGAGGCATGAATGTGAGCAAGGTCGCAGATCAATTCTTGCTCTCGCACACTTATTTTTGTTATGAGAAATTTCGCATGCAACTTTTGCTTATCTCGCAAAGAAGAAAGTTGATGATTATCTCGCAAATGAATTTCGCGAGAGAGAGTTAGAACGTTGGTATGTTACGAAAAATCCAAGAAGGTCAAGGGTTCAAGTCTCACTTTTCACATTTCTTTTTGCCGCGCGAGATTGACAACAACAAACCACAAAAGCTAAGTACCACTTTCCTTAAACATTTTACTTACAAAAATAAAAGATTTTTGATTTGATTTACAAAAGGCGAGATAATCGCGAGAATTACAAAGATTTCGTAACTACAAAGATTTCACGACAAATAATTCGAAAAATCTCGCAGATATTACAAGAGAAACTTCGAGAACAATATCTCGCAAAGATCACTTTATATATTTCCTTAAATACTTGCTTTGTTTCAAATGAGAATGATATCCAACATGGAGAGTAGTAGCGGGCAAACCTTTATGGCGTACACCCTAGTTCGCGAATTTACCTTATGATTTCGCAAGAGGCAATGTACCTAAAGTGCGTCATATAAGGGGGTACCTATTAGGATCATTTCCATGAAGGATGTTTTATCGGATGAAACGAAATAAGTTATACAAAGGAAATCAAAACAAAGAAAAATGATTTGAACTTGAAATTAAATAAATATCTTTGATAAAAGAAATGTGGAATACTAATCTAAATTTTTATTTGCATTACAAAGATAGCATGAGGCAAAGAACATGGAGCGGGAGTTTCGCATGATGGATTCGCAATACTTCTTATATTTAGAGGATTAAGTACTTCTTATACTTCTCAAAGGATACTTCATATTTCTTATATATTGGGTTGTTGATTGAAAAGTTTGTGTTCTAACTCACGAACATGGAGTGTCTACGGTCAAGAGAGTAAAGGAAATCAGTGATACCTTCTATGATGGATTCATTGAAAGGTAAGAGGTTCTCAAAGAACTTTGATTTTGTCTAGTAATTAAATCCTCTTTTAAAGAATTTATTTCTTGTTTTTAGAAGAATAACTAGGGGTTGGAATAGCCATTATTGTGAGTACACATAGCTATGTCCAACGATTTTAATCTTCATAGTTTTTAGATTTATTTATTTAAATTCTAAGTTATTTGGAAGATGATTTTTGAAATTTTAATCTTTATGATTTTACATATTGCAAATTGTTATGGGATATGTTGTTTACGTCCGTGAACCTGTGACTATACCATACTTGTTCAAAATTTATCTCTATTATGTCGGTATGAAAGCATTGATAGAAGATAGAATGAACTTTTGACATTACAAAAGTTAAAGCCTTTTATGTCATTGTTTTGATGGAAGAAAGTATAAAGCTTTTGTTTACAGGGATTAAGTCTATTATATGTCATTGTGCAAATGGTGATGGAAAACAGAATGAATCCTTGTTTATCCCGCAGTATTGGTCGATCTCCGATCCACATTTTTGTACACATATTGTGTTGCTCCATAAGATTTCTTATGTTTGAACATGACCAACTAAATTGATCATTCTCTTGTGGTTATTTTAGTTGTTGCTCCGTAAGTTCGCTTATGTCGAGCATGACCAATTGAATTGATCAGGTCGTGGTTAATTTGGTTGTGTATTTAAATTAAATTAATCGTGGGTTTTCTTGTGATTAATTTGGTTGCATTTTTCGATTGCATTAATCACGGGTTCTCTTGTGGTTAATTCAATTGAATATTTTGGATACAAATTCATGTTTTCATGTGATTTGAGTTTGTCCAAAGAAATCCTTCTTTTCTTGTAAAAGCAAGGTCGCCTTTGTTGTTCTTTCGGGAATGACATATTATGGGGGAGAGTTCTTTTTGAACTTGTGCTTAGTTGCCAAATCTTTGTGGGAAGTGCGGCTGTGGAATATTAGGGGTTATCTTGTATCTTTATGAACTCCTTGATGAATGCATTTATCTTCGGCTTTATGATGGCATCTAAATAAGTTGATATGGTATTCTCTTTTGGTCATGAAGTATCTTTGTGAAAATTTCATGAGGATCCCACTAGTTTTCGTACCTTTGTCAATTTATATTGACAAAAAGGGGGAGAATTAATGTGTAGTGTGATACTACAAATACATATGGTTTACGGATCATTATGTAAGGGGGAGTGGTTTTCATGTTGAGATGTAGTATTGACTAAGGGGGAGTGATACATATGACCATAATATTGTTGTCAAAGTTGTGATACAATTGAACTTTGATGTTATGTAATAATACTATGACACCGTATAACAATGATTGAGAGTATTTTGTTTTCTCATTGTTATCGCTACGGATCTTCAACAACTATGATGCTGAACTTACAACCTTTAGGATCATGGAGTACTTGGAAGTAACTAAGATTTCGAGTCGCGTTGAAGATGCCAAGGAGATCAAGCATTTGGATGAGAAGCTACAATTTCTATCTATTTTGTAATCCATATGTATTGATAGTTTTGTCACTAAAATTGACAAAGGGGGAGATTGTTAGAGCACTGCTCGGTCGAACTCGCATGCGTTGCTATCTCAAGCATGTTTGTCAATGTTAGTGATCAAAACTATAAGTCTTGATTTCTAACCTATTTATAGATGTCTCGGACTAGGACATAGATAGTGTAGTTGAGCTTAGATTTCACAGAGTTCATCATTTGAAGACGAAGAACTACTAAGGGGAGCTTGTGGAACTTCTCCGACAAAAGGTATGTGGAGACTTGAACTCATCTATCACTTGGAAAGTCTATTTCTACTATCTCCTATATTGAGACATAAGTCGTGTTAAGATATAGTTTTCTCTATACACATTTGAGATTTCGAGATGAGTATATATCGCTTACATATTTCTCGAAATATGTGTTGTTAAGCTTTCGCTTCGACCAAGTTCATCTTATATCATGAGAAAATTGCCGAGTAACATCTTACATGGTTTGTGTGATACAATCATTTGATGTAGGCTTGGAATGTTTCGATAATGATTATTTCAATATCTTGAAAATTGCTTTGATGCTAATAGTATGTGAAAACGGCTATTATCATTATAGAAGAATGTTTCAATGATTGAAATAAAGAGTTGAGAATGTAACCATCGTTGAATATAAGCATATATAGTGTATTCGTACATTAGTGTATAAATCCATAAACCGGGAGCCAAGAGTATGCATATGTGTGTATACGAAATTGGTGAAGGAGACAGGTTAAGTATGCGTACAAGCATACTGGCGGAAGCTTTCGAACAAAAAATTTCTGCTGAGTTTGGTTTTGACAAACTCTTAAACTAGTCACCTTAAGTATGCGTACAAGTACGCATACTGGCGGAAGTTTTGGAACCGAAAATTTCTGCTGAGTTTGGAAACTAAACAAACTCAAATCTGGTTGCTTAAGTACGCATACCTGTACGCATACTTAAGCTGGTTACTTTGTCAAATCGGTCAGTTCATGGACTTAAACATTTAAATCATAAGGAATGCAATCTTTGCAAACCGTGGATATAATGCTCATGATTGATTCAAGTGAATCAAACCGATTTGGTTTCAATTGTGTTTTCTATGAAATTGAACAACTCTTTAACTAGTTTCATTTGAGTCATTTGAACTAGTTATGGTTAAGATGAATAAGGTTGATATGAGAGGAATCATATGGCTAACCTCGGTTAACTATTTGTGAACCAACATGGTGTACACGTTTAGGTACAGTTACATAAACCTAAATGAGGGTACATTTCATTTGTGTTTAACAAGCTAAGTTCGATCTAACGGTTGAAAGATATTAGCTTGGGAGAATCAGGTTTTTCCTCTAACGGTGAATATTGAATGCTTTGTTACCAAGGTAACTTAGATTGCAAACCCTGATTTGAAAACTATATAAAGGAGAACTCTAGCAACTGGAAACCTAATCCACACACCTCCTGTGTGTTACTAGTTGCATAACTAGAGTCGATTCTCCTTTAACCTTAGGTTTCTTCTCGAGACCCTATAGGTTAACGACTTGAAGACTTCATTGGGATTGTGAAGCCAAACCCAACTATTATCTTTGTAGTTGCGTGATCTGATCTTGTTTTTTCTATCGTGTTGAGTACAATTGGAATAATTGGCTTGAGATTTTATATCTCCGATAGGCAATATAGAAAAGTAATCACAAACAATTCGTCTCATCGTTTGTGATTCCACAATATCTTCTTTTGCTAGTCGATAAGGATTATTGTGAGGTGATTGATAATTCTAGGCTGTTCTTCGGGAATATAAGTCTGGGTTATCAATTGGTTCATGTTCACCTTGATTTGTCAAAAGACGGAACAAAATCTCTTGGGTATTTATGTGGGAGACAGATTTATTCAATCCTATAGACTTTTCTGTGTGAGACAAATTTGTCTATCAAGTCTTCGACTTTGGTTCGTATCAACTCTTGGTTGTGGGTGAGATCAACTAAGGGAATCAAGTACGTAGTATCCTGGTGGGATCAGAGACGTAAGGAGCGCAATTGTACCTTGAATCAATGTGAGTCTGATTAGGGTTCAACTACAGTCCAATCCGAAGTTGATTGGTAGTAGGCTAGTGTCTGTAGCGTCTTAATACAGTGTGGTGTTCAATCTGGACTAGGTCCCAGGGTTTTTCTGCATTTGCGGTTTCCTCGTTAACAAAATTTTGGTGTCTGTGTTATTTCTATTCCGCATTATATTTTGTTATATAATCTAAATATCAAAGGTTGTGCGTTATGATCAATCAATTAGAATATCCAACCTTTGGCTTTTGATTTACATTGATTGACACTTGAACATTGGTCTTTGGTACCGTTCAAGTTACTCCTCTTATATTCAATCGGGCTCGCAAATTTCTATTTGCTGATTGTGGATTGAATTAAGAGTTAGAGATATTAAAACTCTTTGACTCACTTTATTCTAGATTGAGTGTGACTGTCTAGTTGATTCTCTAGAAAGTGTATTGGAGTAAGTCCTCTCAGATTTCCAAACGAATTGTTGGGTATGGTTGTTACACCCCCGCATTTTCAAATGCATTTAGCTTCGGCTTTATGATTGCATCTAAATAAGTTGGTATGTTATTCTCTTTTGGTCATTAAGTATATCTATGAAAATTTCATGAGGATCCCACTAGTTTTCGTACCTTTGCTAATTTATATTGACAAAAAGGGGGAGAATTAATGTGTAGTTTCATACTAAAAATACATATGGTTTACAGATCATTATGTAAGGGGGAGTGGTTTTCATGTCGAGATGAAGTATTGACTAAGGGGGAGTGATACATATGTGATACAATTGAACTTTGATGTTGTATAATAATCTATGACATTGTATAATAATGATTGAGAGCAATTGTTTTCTCATTGTTATCGCTACGGATCTTCAACAACTATGATGCTGAGTTGAACACATTTAGAATCATGGAGTACTTGGAAGTGACGAAGATTTCGAGTCGTGTTGAAGATGCCAAGGAGATCAAGCAATTGGATGAGAAGCTACATAGTTTTATTTATTTTGTAATCCATATGTATTGATAATTTTGTCACTAAAATTGACAAGGGGGGGGGATTGTTAGAGCACTGCTCGGTTGAACTCGCATTCGTTGCTATCTCAAGCATGTTTGTCAATGTTAGTGATCAAAACTATAAATCTTGATTTCTAGCCTATTTATAGATGTCTCGGACTAGGACATAGATTGTGTAGTTGAGCTTAGATTTCACGGCGTTAATCATTTGAAGACGAAGAACTACTAAGTGGAGCTAGTGGAACTTCATCGACAAAAGGTATGTGGAGACTGAAACTCATTTATCACTTGGAAAGTCTATTTATACTCTATCTCCTATATTGAGACATAAGTCGTATTATGATATAGTTTTTTATATACACATTTGAGATTTCGAGCTGAGTTTATCTCGCTTACATATTTCTCGAAAAATATGTTGGCAATCTTTCGCTTCGACCAAGTTCATCTTATATCATGTGAAAATTGCCTAGTAACATCTTACATGGTTTGTGTGATACAATCATTTGGTGTAGTCTTGGAATGTTTCGTTATGATTATTTCAATATCTTGAAAATTGCTTTGATGCTAATAGTATGTGAAAACGGCTATTGTCATCTTCTAAGAAAGTTTCAATGATTGAAATAAGAGTTTAGAACACTTAACCATTATTGGATATGTTATGTTGTGCACTCTTGCACATATGTAATCCATGTCCGGGAACCATAGTATGCGCACCCGTTCGCGTACCCGTTGGTTTGAGAAATCCGAGAACCTAAGTATGCGTACTAGCGTACAGGTTCATGTCCGAGAATTTCCGCTGGGATTAAAAGTTCGCGTACCCGTTTGTGTACTGGCGAAACCCAATCTTGATCCGGGTATTTCAAGTATGCGTACCCGTTTGCATACTTGAAGGTTAAAGTTCTAAAATCGGTTATGAACATGAACATAAACATTTATATAATAAGGAATGCAATCTTTGCAAATCGTGGCTATAATGTTCATGATTAATTCGAGTGAATCAAACCGATTTTGCTTCAATCGTGTTCTTGTATACTTCTATGAGAATATAACAAGATATTTAACTAGTTTCATTTGAGTCATTTGAACTAGTTATGGTAAAGATGAATAAGGTTGATATGAGAGTAATCATATGGCTAACCTCAGTTAACTATTTGTGAGCCAACATGGTGTACACATTTGGGTACGGTTACATAAACCTAAATGAGGGTACATTTCATTTGTGTGTAACAAGATAAGTTCGATCTAACGGTTGAAAGATATTAGCTTGGTTGAATCAGGTTTTTCATATAACGGTGAATATTGAATGCTTTGTTACCAAGGTAACTTGCATTCCAAACCCTGATTTGAAAACTATATAAAGGAGAACTCTAGCAACTGGGAAACCTAATCCCCACACCTCATGTGTGTTACTAGTTGCATAAACTAGAGTCGATTCTCCTTTAACCTTAGGTTTCTTCGAGACCATGTAGGTTAACGACTTCAAAGACTTCATTGGGATTGTGAAGCCAGACCCAACTATTTTCTTTGTAGTTGCGTGTTCTGATCTTGCCCGATTCTATCGTATTGAGTACAATTGAAATAATTGACTCGAGATTAATTTCTCCGATAGGCAAGATAAAAGTAATCACAAACATCTTCATCTCATCGTTTGTGATTCCACAATATCTTGTTTCGCTAGTCGATTAAGATTATTGTGAGGTGATTGATAATACTAGGCTGTTCTTCGGGAATATAAGTCTGGTTTATCAATTGGTTCCTGTTCACCTTGATTTATCAAAAGACGGAACAAAAACTCTTGGGTATTTCTGTGGGAGACAAATTTATTCAATTTATAGACTTTTCTGTGTGAGACAGATTTGTTTATCAAGTCTTCGACTTTGGGTCGTAGCAACTCTTGGTTGTGGGTGAGATCAACTAAGGGAATCAAGTGCGTAGTATCCTGGTGGGATCAGAGACGTAAGGAGCGCAATTGTACCTTGAATCAATGTGAGACTGATTAGGGTTCAACTACAGTCCAATCCGAAGTTGATTGGTAGTAGGCTAGTGTCTGTAGTGGCTTAATACAGTGTAGTGTTCAAACTGGACTAGGTCCCGGGGTTTTTCTGCATTTGCGGTTTTCCTCGTTAACAAAAATCTGATGTCTGTGTTATTTCTTTTCCGCATTATATTTTGTTATATAATTGAAATATCACAGGTTGTGCGTTAAGATCAATCAATTAGAATATCCAACCTTTGGTTGTTGATTTAAATTGATTGACACTTGAACATTGGTCTTTGGTACCGTTCAAGTTACTCCTCTTATATTCAATCGGGCTCGCAGATTTCTATTTGTTGATTGCAGATTGAATTAAGAGTTAGAGATATTAAACTCTTTGATATACTTTACTCTAGATTGAGTCTGACTGTCTAGTTGATTCTCTAGAAAGTATATTGGAGTAAGTCCTCTCAGATTTCCAAACGAATTGTTGGGGGTGGTTGTTAGACCCCGCATTTTCAAATAAATTCATAAATCTTAATGCGTTTAACTAAATTACATCTTGAGTGATCTACCACTAGGTGGTTTGGTAAATAGAATCCGGTAGTCGAGAACTTTTGTATCCGGTGATACAAGGAATTTAGGGGTTATCACTGATCTAGCTGCTATATCTACGGTTGGTGATAATCTGTGACTAATAACATGTGGATGAAAAACATAACTTGAATCATTGTTTTGCAACGAAGAAGGATTCCTTGATCTAATCTCTCTTATTGATTTCAACTTAAACTTTTGATTACTTTGTTTACTTTCTTTTAGCAAACTTAAAACAAGAAAAAAACCCCTTTTTGTGACAATTAAATAACTAAAAACTCTTGCTCCTCGTGGGAACAAACTTGACTACACTATATTACTTGTTAATTAGGTGGGAAAATATTAATCAATTTGTTGTGGTTACGACACGCATCAGCAGGTCGGTCTGTCTGTAAAAGATTATTTTTCCCTTCATTCTAATCTGATGATATCTTCTTCATCCGGTATCTGAATGACACGTTCGATTATTGTTAGATTAATTTCTATCTAAATTATTGTTAGATTAATTTCTATTAGTTAAAATCTATATTAACTAATCGAGTCATTTGCGGTTAAATCGTCTCTTGACCGATCAAATAGCGTTGACGAGCTTGTGAATCCTTACATGCATCCTCATTCATAATTTTAACTCTCTACGAGTCTATCTTCTTTTTCTAAGACTAATGTTTCTAAATCGTTAGTCTCTAAAACAATATTCTCATAAGAAACTCGTTCCTCTAAACCATTATTGGCTTCGTAATCAATAGGAAATACTATATCATCTAAACATGTGTTATCTCTAGTCAAATCCTTGTCCTCTTAAATAGGTGAATAATCATTAGAATTATTAGGATCTAAACCAGAAATAATAATTTTTTCGTGAAGCCCAATTGGGGTGACAAATTCCTGATCACTAAGCCTACATATGTCAGATTCTTCCTCAGCACTATCCTCATCATAATCATCATTATAATAACACGAAAATGGTTGAACCTCATTTAAAAAAGTAGTGTTACCAATTATAAACTCGTCATCTTGGTTATGCAAATAACTATCCTCGTTTTCAATGGTACTATTGGAAACACTGTATTGGAAATTAAGATTATGTTGAGCAGTTCTTTTCTGTGCCTCTAAGAAAAGCTTTTGAGTCGACTCACATGAATTCCTTATAGTATCTTGTAAAGAAGGCTCACTCATGGCTGCAGTTTGTTTATTCATTTCTACCACAAACCTATTTGTATTCTCAGTTAACTTCTTGAGAGACTCTTCTAGAGGAGGAATAGGAGCAGAAAGATCATAATAAGGACTAGTTTTCAACAGTTTCATTATATTGTCCAAAGACGAGGAACTAGTACTATAATATTCCTTATTTTCTTGCTCGTATGACCGGTGCGCGTGTGGATAGTAATTGGGCTCACCATGGTATGAGCCATAACCTTGAAAAGGTTGATGTTCCCAACCACTACTCCCACTATGGTCATGAAAAGAATAATGTCCATTTTGATCAGTCGGATAATCAATGTATTGGCTATTGTAATACAAGTTCGACATTTTATGTGCACGTGAAATTGTAAATGTTGGGATTGACTATTTCGGGTAGGCTTGGGTTACCTTTAGCAGAATATACCTACAGTCAGAGAATGGTCAAAGGTACGAGGCAAAGGCTTGTGGTGTTTCGGATGATAACTCCCAGAGGGTTCACCGTACTAAACCACGTGTTTTCCTAATAATCGGTGCCAGACGATGCAATAATGGTGTGCACGTGTGTGTTCGTGCTTTTAGAGCTTCTAACACACACACACACACACACACACACACACACACACACACAAAAAAAACCACCACTGAAAGGGGATTCGTGGGTGGAAAGAGTCTTACCTCCCGTACCAGACGGGCGATGAACCGTTGAAGTCGACTCAGGCCACCGACTCATATGTCAGTGTACGAACCCGAGGGGCCGAGACAGTATCGTAATTTTCATCCTTCCCTGAAGCAGTTTAATTTTAACCCTTCCTTAGGGTTTAAAAATAATAATGTCCAAAAGTCCCAAAAATAAAGTCCAAAAATAAAAAGAAAAATTACAAAAAATACAACAAACCCTAATACAATTCTCTAAAAATAAAATATAAATAAAATCTTTTTCACTCCTTTTGGACTCCTCTTTTCTTTCCTTCTTTGGCTTTGCTTTCAGCACTTTACCCTTTTTTTTTGCTTAGGTCCAAATCTGAAAAGAATCAAAAAAATACCAAAGGCGTAAAAAAGAACAAAAAATAATAAAAATAAAAATAAACCTAAAACAAATCTAAATACAAGTCCGCGTCGGCGCCGGCGGCGCCAAAAATTGATGTTGTTTTTTAAGTGGTAAATAAAAAATATGGTTCGTTTAAGACTTGTAGAGAATCGATTTCAAACTTAATACTAGAAAATATTTACAAAAAGTTGTAGTAATAACGAGAGATATTGGGACTCAGGTTTCCATCATTAGTCAAATTCATATAAGGGCTATTTAATGTTTGGTACCCGGCAAATGTCCAACACATTGCTTTGGTACTAACATTTTAAAAATTAAGGGTTGGTACCCAAAGTTACCGTTGACTGTTAAAGTCAAACTTTGACCAAATTGTTTTTATTTTCTAAATTACTCCCTCCGTCCCACCATTAGATGACCTACTTGGTCTAAGATCTTGTCCCATCATTAGTTGACCTATTTCACTAATCAAGGGGATATCTCTAAAACTACCCTTTTGATTGATTATCGGTATCATAAGAAATATGTATAATTTGATATTCATGTTTATACTCGTTACGTAGGTGTTTTAAAATGATTTTCAACGGTACAAAATTTACGAAAATCTATGGTATAGTTTGAGAGATAAATGATTTCTAAAATTTACAAATTATTATCCATAAGGGTATAAGTGTAAAAAATACTTAAAAACACTCATTTCATTCATTGCCTTAAGAATTGTGCAAACTTCAACTAGGTCATCTAATAGTGGGACGTAGGGAGTATTAATTACAAGAATATATAATTTTACACTTATGTCCCTAACTTTATCTTTTTCCTCAGTTCCTCTTTTCGTTCATCAATCAACTTGGTTAATCAACTTTACGGAATTTCAAGCCTCCATCATTACGGGCAAATAAGCTAAAATCCATTTCGAATCAACATATCATCTATGAACATAATGAGTTGGAGTTTTGAATTGATAGATAAATCTAATGGTGGGTTTGGTTGTAGAATTTTAGACGTGGGATTTATGGGTCCAGGGTATTTGGTGGAATTATGTTTCTCTCGGTTTGTTTGGTTGCCCAAATCCCGTGAATCACGTTTCCCACGGGAATCAGTTTTCCAGCAAATCCTCCATATGGAGTCCGACCCCTCCCCCCTGAGATTTGCTGGGAAACTTATCAAAGGATTTATGGACCTACTTTTTTTTAACTCTAAATCCCATATATATTCAATTTTAAGATTCCAAGGGTAAAACCAAACAGTATATGGACTTTAGAACAAAATAATTGTATGAATCATATGAATTCTAAGTGAGTTACCAAACACACAAGGGATTTACATGAATCAGAAATTTGTAATCCCATGGGATTATAAATTCCTGGAAATCGTGAATTCTGCAAACAAACCCTCCATAAACCTATTAGTGGAAATCAACTGTATCCCCCAATTTCAAAAAACACAAAAAGAACATAAACCCTAAAATCAAACAGTGGAAGATTTTTTCTTAATGCCCATCTTTATAGATTAAAAGCTTCAAAAAGGAGTTCCTACTGACCATTCTTCTACTGTGATTTTGATTGAGCAAGAAACTAATTGTTTACCAGAAGGATACTTGTAGGAGTAACGGAAGATCAACCTTATTTTAGGTTTGTTGATGATATACAGCTAATGATGAAATGAAATTACATATCAAAGAAAAAGAAAATTGAAAACGATATTGAAAATTATGAAGAAGGGTGATATTTTGTCAATATCGGGTGAAGTGTTGTGTTTGATTATAGGGTTAAATGTTTCATATAACGAAGGGGTTTTTGCTAAATTAGGTTTTCCACTAACAAATTGGTTTGCAGATGAAATATTTGCAAACATGTGGAGTTCTGAATCTTCAGATATGGGGTTGAGATGACTTTGTTGTGTATGTGTATGATTTAGAATCTTTTTTCTCTTCAGCTGGGGTTACGATGGCGGCTGTTGTGACTGAGTGGGAGATGTGAAGAAGATAATTATTTTTCTTCCGGGGTAAATCCATCAAATTGAATAATATCTTAAAACTAATGTAATATAGAGAAAGAGGAGAAAGAGACACAAAGTAGAGAGGAAGAAGAAGGGAGAAATTATATTCATCAATACAATAGGCAAACATTAGAGCCTTTATTTATAGGGCTAGACACAAGGGCATCCCAATAATAAACGAGATTCACCCTAGATATTCTTAACATAATTACACGTTTATAACACTCCCCCCTGATGACATTGTGTTTAAGCTAATTGCCTCGTTAAAACCTTGTCAGGAAACCCGAAAGGGACAAAACCTGATCAAAGGGAAAAGAGTGCAATTGTGAGTAAACTTAGAACGGAGCTGGACATGCATATGTTGCCTCATTAAAACCTTGACAATGAAAACCCAGTGGGACAAAACCTCGACGAAGGAAAAAGAGTACAACGTGATATTCCAGTAAAATACCTTTTACTATGATGCTCCCCCTGATAAGTAATTCTGTTGAATCTTGGCTTGCAAATCTTCGAGTCGAGACTTCCCGATTTTGATGAACAAATTTCTTGAACGCTGGAGATAGCAATGCTTTCATGAGAAATTTGCCAGTTGATGAAGTCTTCTTTCGTGTTAGTCTTCTAATAGTAGTGTCCTCGAGTCTGCATGCTTCTTTCAAATACATTAAGTACTTGTGTCTTGGATTGCTGATTTCTTGGAGATGATTTGCAGAAATAGTTGATGTAGTTTCTTCAACAAAGTGCCAAGATATGAATACCTTATCATACGTGAACAAAAATCGTATTTGTTAGAAGGAAATCCAAATTCTTAGGAGATGATTAAGTTGATTTATTTTAATCAAATGTGGGCATCCACTATACAAACCAAAATTTATACAACTTCCCCTTGGATGACCATCATGTTGAATTAATTAAATTTCCTCACTAAAACCTTTCCAATAAAAACCCAATGGGGAAAAATTTGGACGAAGGAAAAAGAGCACAAATATCAACATTTTCAAAGAAAATGAAACGTCAATGAGATGTTGGCTCGTTAAAACCTTGTCAGGAAAACCACATGGGACAAAACCTGGAACGAAGGAAAAAGAGTACAACTTTTGACGATTTATGGATGCTAACCCAACTATATGAGTTTTACATAAAACAAGCATCAAAATAATAACTCTAGTCTATCTGAAAGACGAGTTTATGCTAGCATAATTCTAACTGCAGATTTAAGAAATAAAAGAAAATAGAAATTATGCTGCTAAAGTGTGGATTTTTGTATTTTTAAGGACTCCTCAAGAGACCCATAAAGTTGATAGCATCAACTAATCCGGATTTTGGTACTTTGCAAAACTTAAAAAAAAAAACACTTTAAGGATTGTAAACCTGATATAATCGAGTCAGATGGCTGTCTGGATATAATTTGAATCCTACAAGGATTACAAATTAGAACATATTCTCCGAATGTAATACGAGTCATTCAAAAGACTACCACGCCAAATGCATTGTTCAGGGAGAAAATAATATTATTGAATCAATCCTAGGGTTTGAGTAAAAAAAATGAAACCCTTAAATCGTTTTAGAACGATAATATTTCTTATATAACGCATGAAGACTACACCAATCGGTAATTGTTAGAATTCAGGCTTGCACGTTTAAGGTGTTAAGTATTGGATCCAAACATTGCGTTATTCAAGAGATTTCAATCCAATATAATTTGGATTTTGTGCCTACCAATCACATATGTCGATATTCCTTTGTAGAGGGGTCAGCAACCACCATCTTTTATTATTTCAGTAGCTACTGTGAATAATCGATAATCATATTAGCTTACTATGATCCCACATAATTCTCAAATGCATGCTTATATTGAAAAATTCAATCAATTACTGATACCAGCGCCCGCAGACAGTATAATCTCCTCATCCTAAAGTGAGAGGATATTAAATTTGAGAATGTGAATTCGGTACACTCAATTGGAGCACTACCTATAGCTTCTTATAGATCGCTACTTATCTGCTAGATGTGATTGGATTACCTCTTAAGAGGAAAAGCTTATATAAAAGCAAACTGAGAAATTTCACGCCAATCATATAATGACAGCCTTAAACGATTTGAGTGATGGGAGAGAAATTGATATAACTTTTAAGCTAATGAACACTGTAGTGTATAGTCTCCCCCTGATTATGACGGAAATTCTTTTATCTCGTATATACGAAAACAAGTTTCATAAAGTATTATCCGATTAATTCGAGACATATACTTACTATAAAATACATCTTTCGACATAAAAAAAATGTAGTCTTACTACTTGACATACAAATATAACATCAACCATGGATTTTAATAGTTATAGCATATAAAATATGCAACCAAATGTCCAATGACCTATAAGGTCGACGAGATATCCATTCACCTAAGAGTGAAATTATGGACACTTTATTTCATCAAAATAAATTAATTTTAAGATCAATATAGTCATTATTACAAAGACTAATAAGATAGGCTAACAAGCTGGGTGCGCACCCTTTGATCTTTAGTGTCCAATCTTTGGAATTTACCACGAGGAAGAAAAAAAAATGCTCAATATCCCTTAACAATGTAGCAATTTCTCTTGGTGTTTGCAATTGTTAGTATCATAATAATGATACTTTATAGGGAAAAACCAAATCAATTGGCTTATATGATTCTTTTTAAGAAAATAAAGAGATCATTTTTGTTATTAAGGAATCCATGGTTTTCTCGTAAGAAATGGAAATCAATGGTTTATTAGTAGAAAAATAAAACCATGATCGGTAATGGTTTGTTTAAACGATTATCGTCAAACTAAGAGGAAAAAAAATAGTGGCTTAAATTTCTTAGAATGCCAATTTTAACATCTCCTTCCGCAGAATTGATGGAGAAAACCAATACCGGTTGGTATATACGATAAACAAAAATCGTATCGACGACTGGAAAAAAAATGTCGTTTGCTATGGAAAATCCATTATATGGTAAAAGAATGATTTCTGTAAAGAACAAAAACCAAATACGAATCACATGATCATTGTCCAATGGACAAAGATACCAATATTAACTGGCCCGAGGTTTTTCAACCATGCACGTGATTAGTTACTGTAAAAGTGATTAGATTGCGGTAACACCAAAAAATTATTTTTGGTGATTACAGTTTCATTAAAGAAAGAGAAACTGTAAACCATCTTTGAATGGATTTTCTTTCACTATATGAAAAAGATTAGAGAAGAAAGGAAATCAAGAAAATTGATCACCCATACGAAGTACAACTTAATATAAACAATGAATAAGAACTCTAAATAAAACATTACTGTGTAATAATTGATTGCCACCACTTTCGATCGCCCATCCTACAGGCTCTTGTATCAGTTAGGTGATAGATGCATTAACTTCAGTCGGGATGGATCGTTGTATTTATAACACTGTTTTGGACCAATCCCATAATTAAGCTGCGCAGAAGACAAAATAGCCATGAGTACATAGAACCATAGAGCACATAAACACATCATACATAACCACATAACATATATGCATCATACTAAGTATATTTGAACGGATGATATGTTTAAGTGCCTAACATGGGATAAAAATTTCTACAACAACCTATATATAGATCTGATAATATAGTGCATCTTCAAAAAGAAAATATAATAATCAGTGTATTGGTTATCTAAATCTACATGATAATCAATGCATAAAGACGCGTTAAAAAGAAGAAAACAATTTTCTTGTACATCAAATAATATTTACATGAACCAACTAAAAAATTGAGTTAGTTCATGCAAATAAGATGTAAAACTCTAAAAAATGTAGACTAACCCTAATCATAAAATAGGATTAAGTTTATACGGACAAAACAAAAAAAATCAATTGTGTTTTTACAACCAAAAGAAAAACTTGATTATATGCTTAACGATTAGAGCGACGTGCATGATAACGTCTTGTAAAAGGAGAAGGAGACAAAAAATAGGGAGAAGAATGAGTGACAAATTCTATTCATTAGTACAATAGGCAAACATTAGAGCCTCTATTTATAGGGCTAGACACAAGGGCATCCCAATAATAAACGAGATTCACCCTAGATATTCTTAACATAATTACACATTTATAACAAAAACAAATTAAGAAAAACAAAATAAAGACTGGTCTAACGTTGACTTTGACGGTCAACATCAGGTTTAGGTACCAACCATTAATTTTTAAAGCGTTGGGTACCAAAGCAATGTGTTGGACATTTGTTGGCTACCAAACATTAAATAGCCCTTCGTATAATGATTCACAATACTTCTAACTCTTTTATGGACTCTATTTCATTGTCAAAGGTAGATTTTGTAAAAGATTAATTGTAAATCATAAGCATGACGCATCAAAAGCTCTAAGTCAAAGCATACGTCATCAAACAAAAACACAACTAATTAATAAAAATCATAAATCAGTTAAATCAATGCAAAAAGTCATGAAGAATCATTATAGTTACCAATCAATTGTGGAACATGGCTTCCTCCGTCGTCCCAGTGATGGGGTTTAGCTCCCCATACTCAAAACACACTCAAAAGATAGAAGCATGGCTAGAAAGGTGTTTTTATTGAAGAAATAATATAGCACATGAATTTATAATGCTGCAGTGGTGTTACAGACGTCACTGTTACAAAGAATTGTTGAAAAAGAAGAACTTTAGTCGCAGAAAGTCTTCTGCAACCAATATTGATGTTTTTGCTACACACTCTGCGACAGACTTAGAAGGGTAATTGTTCTTCGTCTTCTTTTCCACAGCTACAACAGCAGAATCCTGTAACTTCTTCTTTTACGTTCTCTGACTGCTCCCAATCCTCCGTATCGACCCCCCAACTCTTGATACCTCCTCCTAGGACTCGTACAACACTTTTTATATGTAACAGATCAAAAATCTCACGAGTTAAAGGTATCTCAAGTCATATGCAAAGGCTCTTCCGTTTAAGCTAATAAACTCCTTTGCCTGGTTAGATCAATCTATCCAATAACTACCGAAGTAGCCAAGTTTAGATTCCCACTCAATCCAAATAAATATCAAAGAGATATATTATGAATGCCGACCTCACGCTACTAATCAATTGAATAAATCTGATTATAGTTGGATCCCAGCCGATCAAGGTTTGTGCAACATAAAGATATGAGAAACCAATAAGAAATCTTCTTCGTTTTTAATCTTCAATTAAAACCAGCACAACACCACTTGAATCTCTTGTGATCAATCACGTAATGAACGGAGTCTGTTAACAATGGATTATCACAAGATGTCTTTAGATCTACAAACAGTTCTAAAGATCCCGTCGATACTTCGATCTAGTTTGAGTGAATCTTATATCAAATGAGAAGATTCTCAAGAATAAACATACCATGAAATCAAATTTTCAACAACCGTTAGTCAATCAAATCAATCGAAAACTAACAACACTGCTGAAAAGACGAGGGTACCCAAATATACCTCAATCTAAAACTTTTCCACCTATAAGTCCTTTCTGCGAAAGTGATTGTATATGGACTGAGTCGAGACAATACAACAAATCGGTTCACACTTCATGTGATCGTCTATGGATACGAGATCGAGACAATACAACAACGAAGTATGTTTACTTGATAAAAGGTTCGGACTTGACCAAACACAATAGGATTACTTATCAAGAAAATAGGAATTAACGTTTGTGTAATTTACTTTAAATTATAATAACAACAATTATAATTGCGGAAAATAAAAGTAAATGACACAAAGAAGATTTTGTTAACGAGGAAACCGCAAATGCAGAAAAACCTCGGGACCTTGTCCAGAATTGAATACTCTCAGGATTAAGCCGCTATACAAAATCAAACCACCTTCGTATAGTTGAGACCAATCAACTACCCCTAGTTCACTTAGTTTCCTCAGTATCCCTGCGCTTTCGACTTCGATGATCGCACGCACTGGAATAATTCCTTTGGATCGTATTCCAAACAGTAAAGGAACAACAACTCTGTTTGGTAACAACTCTATTGATTCATTCCAGATAAAGATATCTCAAGTCATATGCAAAGGCTCTTCCGTTTAATCTAATAAACTTCTTTGCCTGGTTAGATCAATCTATCCAATAACTACCGAAGCAGCCAAGTTTAGATTCCCACTCAATCCAAATAAATATCAAAGAGATATATTGTGAATGCCAACCTCACGCTACTAATCAATTGAATAAATCTGATTATAGTTGGATCCCAGACGATCAAAGTTTGTGCAACATAAAGATATGAGAAACCAATAAGAAATCTTCTTCTTCTTTAATCTTCAATTAAAACCTGCACAACACCACTTGAATCTCTTGTGATCAATCACGTAATGAACGGAGTCTGTTAACAATGGATTATCACAAGATGTCTTTAGATCTACAAACAGTTCTAAAGATCCCGTCGATACTTCGATCTAGTTTGAGTGAATCTTATATCAAAAGAGAAGATTCTCAAGAATAAACATACCATGAAATCAAATTTTCAACAACCGTTAGTCAATCAAATCAATCGAAAACTAACAACACTACTGAAAAGACGAGGGTACCCAAATATACCTCAATCTAAAACTTTTCCACCTATAAGTCCTTTCTCCGAAAGTGATTGTCTATGGACTGAGTCGAGACAATACAACAAATCGGTTCACACTTCATGTGATCGTCTATGGATACGAGATCGAGACAATACAACAACGAAGTATGTTTACTTGATAAAAGGTTCGGACTTGACCAAACACAATAGGATTACTTATCAAGTAAATAGGAATTAACGTTTGTGTAATTTACTTTAAATTATAATAACAACAATTATAATTGCGGAAAATAAAAGTAAATGACACAGCAAGATTTTGTTAACGAGGAAACCGCAAATGCAGAAAAACCTCGGGACCTTGTCCAGAATTGAATACTCTCAGGATTAAGCCGCTATACAAAATCAAACCAACTTCGTATAGTTGAGACCAATCAACTACCCCTAGTTCACTTAGTTTCCTCTGTATCCCTGCGCTTTCGACTTCGATGATCGCACGCACTGGAACAATTCCTTTGGATCGTATTCCAAACATTAAAGGAACAACAACTCTATTGATTCTTTCCAGATAAAAGTCATATGCAAAGGTTCTTCCGTTTAATCTAATAAACTTCTTTGCCTGGTTAGATCAATCTATCCAATAACTACCGAAGTAGCCAAGTTTAGATTCCCACTCAAGCCAAATAAATATCAAAGAGATATATTGTGAATGCCGACCTCACGCTACTAATCAATTGAATAAATCTGATTATAGTTGGATCCCAGCCGATCAAGGTTTGTGCAACATAAAGATATGAGAAACCAATAAGAAATCTTCTTCGTCTTTAATCTTCAATTAAAACCTGCACAACACCACTTAAATCTCTTGTGATCAATCACGTAATGAACGGAGTCTGTTAACAATGGATTATCACAAGATGTCTTTAGATCTACAAACAGTTCTAAAGATCCCGTCGATACTTCGATCTAGTTTGAGTGAATCTTATATCAAAAGAGAAGATTCTCAAGAATAAACATACCATGAAATCAAATTTTCAACAACCGTTAGTCAATCAAATCAATCGAAAACTAACAACACTGCTGAAAAGACGAGGGTACCCAAATATAACTCAATCTAAAACTTTTACACCTATAAGTCCTTTCTCCGAAAGTGATTGTCTATGGACTGAGTCGAGACAATACAGCAAATCGGTTGACACTTCGTGTGATCGTCTATGGATACGAGATCGAGACAATATAACAACGAAGTATGTTTACTTGATAAAAGGTTCAGACTTGACCAAACACAATAGGATTACTTATCAAGTAAATAGGAATTAACGTTTGTGTAATTTACTTTAAATTATAATAACAACAATTATAATTGCGGAAAATAAAAGTAAATGACACAACAAGATTTTGTTAACGAGGAAACCGCAAATGCAGAAAAACCTCGGGACCTTGTCCAGAATTGAATACTCTCAGGATTAAGCCGCTATACAAAATCAAACCAACTTCGTATAGTTGAGACCAATCAACTACCCTAGTTCACTTAGTTTCCTCAGTATCCCTGCGCTTTCGACTTCGATGATCGCACGCACTGGAACAATTCCTTTGGATCGTATTCCAAACAATAAAGGAACAACAACTCTGTTTGGTAACAACTCTATTGATTCTTTCCAGATAAAGATATCTCAAGTCATATGCAAAGGATCTTCCGTTTAATCTAATAAACTTCTTTGCCTGGTTAGATCAATCTATCCAATAACTACCGAAGTAGCCAAATTTAGATTCCCACTCAATCCATATAAATATCAAAGAGATATATTGTGAATGCCGACCTCACGCTACTAATCAATTGAATAAATCTGATTATAGTTGGATCCCAGCCGATCAAGGTTTGTGCAACATAAAGATATGAGAAACCAATAAGAAATCTTCTTCGTCTTTAATCTTCAATTAAAACCTGCACAACACCACTTGAATCTCTTGTGATCAATCACGTAATGAACGGAGTCTGTTAACAATGGATTATCACAAGATGTCTTTAGATCTACAAACAGTTCTAAAGATCCCGTCGATACTTCGATCTAGTTTGAGTAAATCTTATATTAAAAGAGAATATTCTCAAGAATAAACATACCATGAAATCAAATTTTCAACAACCGTTAGTCAATCAAATCAATCGAAAACTAACAACACTGCTGAAAAGATGAGGGTACCCAAATATACCTCAATCTAAAACTTTTCCACCTATAAGTCCTTTCCCCGAAAGTGATTGTTTATGTACTGAGTCGAGACAATACAACAAATCGGTTCACACTTCGTGTGATCGTCTCTGGATACGAGATCGAGACAATACAACAACGAAGTATGTTTACTTGATAAAAGGTTCGGACTTGACCAAACACAATAGGATTACTTATCAAGTAAATACGAATTAACGTTTGTGTAATTTAATTTAAATTATAATAACAACAATTATAATTGCGGAAAATAAAAGTAAATGACACAACAAGATTTTGTTAACGAGGAGCAAATGCAGAAAAACCTCGGGACCTTGTCCAGAATTGAATACTCTCAGGATTAAGCCGCTATACAAAATCAAACCAACTTCGTATAGTTGAGACCAATCAACTACCCATAGTTCACTTAGTTTCCTCAGTATCCCTGCGCTTTCGACTTCGATGAGCGCACGCACTAGAACAATTCCTTTGGATCGTATTCCAAACAGTAAAGGAACAACAAATCTGTTTGGTAACAACTCTATTGATTCTTTCCAGATAAAGATATCTCAAGTCATATGCAAAGGCTCTTCCGTTTAAGCTAATAAACTCCTTTGCCTGGTTAGATCAATCTATCCAATAACTACCGAAGTAGTGAAGTTTAGATTCTCACTCAATCCAAATAAATATCAAATTAAGAGATATATTGTGAATGCCGATCTCACGCAACTAATCAATTGAATAAATCCGAATATCCTAGCCGATGTGCAACACAAAGATATGAGAAACCAATAAGAAATCTTCTTCGTCTTTAATCTTCAATTAAAACCTGTATAACACCACTTGAATCTCTTGTGATCAATCACGCAATGAACGGAGTCTGTTAACAATGGATTATCACAAGATGTATTTATATCTACAAACAGTTCTAAAGATCCCATCGATACTTCGATCTAGTTTGAGTGAATCTTATATCAGAAGAGAAGATTCTCAAGAATAAACATACCATGAAATCAAATTTTCAACAACTGTTAGTCAATCAAATCAATCAAAAACTAATAACACTGCTGAAAAGACGAGGGTACCCAAATATACCTCAATCTAAAACTTTTCCACATATAAGTCCTTTCTCCGAAGGTGATTGTCTATGGACTGAGTCGAGACAATACAACAAATCGGTTCACACTTCGCATGATCGTCTATGGATACGAGATCGAGACAATACAACAACGAAGTATGTTTACTTGATAAAAGGTTCGGACTTAACCAAACACAATAGGATTACTTATCAAGTAAATATGAATTAACGTTTGTGTAATTTACTTTAAATTATAATAACAACAATAATAATTGCGGAAAATAAAAGTAAATGACACAACAAGATTTTGTTAAAGAGGAAACCGCAAATGCAGAAAAACCCCGGGACCTTGTCCAGAATTGAATACTCTCAGGATTAAGCCGCTATACAAAATCAAACCAACTTCGTGTAGTTGAGACCAAGCAACTAAACCTATAGTTCACCTAGTTCCGTCTGTATTCCCTAGGGGTGGGACTTGGGTTGGTTGGTCGGGTTAGAAGGCTTGGCCGAGGCAGATCCGAGGTAGAAATGCTTTGCCCAGATTGCCCATGGAACCCGTGAAGGTGTTGCCCAAGTCCCGTCCAAGTTATATTCCTCGGGTTCCTCGGGTTGACCCATGCTAATACTTTACAACACATAAATTGTGGACAGTTTGTAGACTCATATATATACACACACATAGAAACCCTAATGACCTTAATTTAAGTCTTAAAATTTATTTATTTTATTAATGTGATAATATTTTTTTTTAGTAATTATAAGATTTAATTATTGTATTTAGCTTAAATTTCCAAATAACTTATGATTATTGATAATAATATAAATTTCATATTGAATTAATAATGCGATAGATATGATTTATATTTTTATTATTAGGTTTGAAGATAATGGCTAAAATTGCTCTTAATAGATAATACTACCAATTATAAAATAGTTTATATAATTATATTATAGTTCCTCGGGTTGGGTGGGTTGCTCGGGTTAGAAATATTTATGCCCATGCTTGCCCAAGTTTAATTCGGGTTTATTAAAATTGTGCCCAAGCTTGCCCAAAATTTTAAAATACATTGCCCATGCCCGCCCAACGTTCGGGTTGGGCATGGGTTGGGTGGGTTGACCCAACCCAAGTCCCACACCTAGTATTCCCACGCCTCCAACTTATGAATAAGTCACGTACTTGGAACAATTCCTTTGGTTCGTATTCCAAATAGTAAAGGAACAACAATTCTGTTTGGTAGCAACTCTTTTCAACCAAGTGATGTGAGTTCGACAAAAGGCTCTTCTGTTTATCTCAATAAACTCCTTTGTCAGGTTCTTAGATCTATCTTATTATCAACTACCAAAGTAATTGTTAAGATTTTGCAATCAATACTTTTAATCACAAAGAATTGTATTGATTCCGATCTACACAACTGTTGATGGTGGATTTTTGGCAAAGGCTAAAATCGTAAAACCATAATCTTGCATATTCCTGATCCAGCAATTAGATGAGTATTGAGGCTCATGTCTTTCATTAAAGCATGAAAACTCATGCCACAAGAACCTCTGACTGAGTATATTGCCTCTAAGAGCATACATGAATATGCAGTCTCTCAACTGAGGCAACGACAGATTTCATGAATACTGAGCAATTTCAGTAATCACTTTTATATAGAATCGAACGATTGGACGGCTCCTAGACAGCTTGCCTGCTAGTATAGAGCATAACGTCTTCAGGATGTAACAATGTTTTCCCTGACTATATAAAAGACATGCGTATAGAATCTTAATGATTGGACGGCTCATAGACAACTTGCCTGCTAGTATAGAGCGATAACGTCTTCAGGATGCAACAACGTTTTCCCTGACTATACATAATAAATATGATGCTTCAACTAGCTCACATCACTCAATTATTGAATAATTAATGCTCCTAGACAACATGCTAGTATAGAGCCATTAATTAATTATTTCTAGTCATTAGATTCATTAACTGAATCCCTAGAAAACATTCTACGTTCTTCATAATATTTCATTACTTCAATTCATGGTTCTTCCCAGCAGAATTCCATGGGTTAGTAATAAATATTCAAACGTACGGGCATCTAAGCTGTTATTGAGTAAGCCCCGACCAAAATGGTGCAAGTGTATTCAGCAATAATGCACTAACGAGCACCTGAATGCACGAATGAGCATTCCAAAATACGAAGGAACGATGAACCTATGCAAAATAGGAAGAAAAATAATAATAATAAAATATTAGCTAAGGAGTTAGGGGAATGGGCCCACCGTCCGGCCAGTCATGCCGTGGCCAGTCCCACGCCTAATTCTTTATTTTATCATATTTTATTATTTTTCCTTGATCTCATGAAAATCCCTTCATTTGAACAAAACTCCTTCGTTTGAGGAAACTCCTCAGTTTCATGGTGTTTCCTTCACACCAAGGAAATAATATAAAATTAGGAAAAAGTGCCATGGGACCGGGCTTATTGGTCGGCCGACCATGCCTTAGCCATAGCCGGTCCCACACTTCATGATTCCTTATTTTATTATTATTATTTCCTTTATCTTATGAAAACTCCTTGATTTCATGATATTTCCTTCAAATCATGAAAATAAGATAAAATTAAGGAACATTCACGGGACCGGGCCACTAGCCGGCCGACCATGCCCTAGCCATGTCCGGTCCCACATGCTCCTTTTTTTATTTATTATTATTATTATTAAAAACAAAGAAGCAAAGTTTACATAGAGGTGGTTGGTAGCCGGGCGACAAGTTGGGCACCAACCCCCTTTTGGATAGCAATGCTTATCCTATGAAAAAGAAAACTTCTATGACCAGAAAAACATCATTGTTTGCTAGACAATTTTTAAGTCGTTTCAAGAAACAAATAGTGTCTTCACTTAGTTCCCCTAAAGTGGAAGAAGCTAAGACTCTGAATCCATATCCAAACATCTTGCATTTATCAAGATACTTGTTGCGTTTGCGTAAAGGAGATACCACAGTGACGTCAAAGCATACATCTACCATTTTCCCAACTAGGGACGAGGATATCAACGGGTCTTGACGGATTGTTCTCATTGGATAGGAAACCGAGCGTTACTTCTTTTCTGGCATGTACCCCAGCCTTGTAGCAAATGTATGCATACACATCACGAACAAGATCGTGGCGATATTTTATGCCAACTTCCTTGGCACAGTGTAGTGCATGATCTCCATAAGCATCCATCTCCCTGTTACAAAGAGAACAGAAGCTGCCTTCTGCGAATAGTGGGATGTGATGTGATTTTGAAAGTTGTTGTAAAGTGGTAAGAAAGATGTCGTTCCTCTCAGACTTGTGAAGGATTTTTTTAGATTCAAATAAAACTAGAAAACTCAAAGAAGGTTGTTATCAAGATTTTAAGAGCACTGAAACTATGGATTCCACCAATCTCCAATTTCTATGTGATTTAATCTAATCAATATCCATGCAACTCTTTACGTTTAAAGTGATTCTAATATTTTGCAAAAGTAGATTTTTAGAATAACAAGTGTATTTCGAAAGCATAGAATATCAAAAACCTAGGTCTAAGCATAATCTATCAAGAGAAATCACAATTTCTTAGGAAAAATCATTCAATCAATTCTAAATCAAGGCAAATAATCATAAAAGAGATATTGCAAAAATTAATATGAATAGAAATTACCACACAAATCTTGGAAAATTGGCTTCCTCCGTCGCCTCAGCAAAGGGGTTTAGCTCCTCATATTAATCACGTGCTCAAAATAGGTGTTCATAGCTCAAAAGTGTGAAAAACAAGAGAAAGCTAATAACTCATGCAGTTTGCAACGCTGAAGAGGCGTTACAAACATACTGTTACAGAAGAAATAAGACTGCCTTTTAAACGATACTTCTTTTGTGTTGTTTGAATACGATATATGAAAACTGCTGTAGAATATAAGACTGCTTTGCGACTGACTCCGTTGGTCCAATGTTCTTCGTGTTCATGATAACTGCAGCAGCAGCAACAACAATTCCTGCAGCTCTGATTTCTTCTCCTCTCTGCCTCCGTTCGTCCCCAAAAGTCTCGACACCTTTTTCAAACTTCCACAGCTTCTTTTTATACACCACAGACGAATAAATCCCGAAAATATCTTTCTCTGCCTTTCAACCCAAGTCTCGGCTTTTCTTTCCCTATTTTCTTCTTCTACGCGTCTCTGATTTACTCATTCCACGTAATATCCAAATTTAAACCAAAAACATGCCGAGAATACTATCGAGACAAAGAAGGAGACTCCTTCTTGCGAATCCAACACACCTAACCATCAGGATGATCCACGTTATCAAAACCCAGAGACCCGTAACCTTCCTCACTGTCCTGTTTTATTGTACCAAGCCCATGCAATCCATATCCAGCATGAAAATCCGACTAAATTCTTCCAACTCCTTAACAGACCGAGAAAAACTCACGTCCCTGTTTTATAGAATATCCTCGCCAATTCCTTTTCTTTCGAATCTAAGAAATATACCACTCATGTTTTATCTCCACCAATCAATACCAATCGAAATCAAACTGAATCTCACGAGAAAATCTTGTTAAACTCGATCCAGGAAATCATGCAGGTAACTGAATTTTGAACTCGAGGTTTCCTTAAAATTATGTTCTCTAAAAATGAAGAAGAAAAGGCATCCCTTATCCAGCAGTCGGGTGCCAATAGTAGTTGCCATGGGGTTACCCCTTAGCAAATGAGGTGCCCCTTATCCAAATGAGGGGTCCGAATAGTAATTTTCTCCCACGAGCGCAAATACCACTTTTCGGGCCAATTTTCCGCAAAAGCTTATTTCTCCAAAAACAC
>JAJJWW010018498.1:0-104943 GCA_023531295.1 Papaver armeniacum | reverse complement strand
CTTCAATCGACGAACGCCGTGAAGTCTAAAGCTCAACTACACATTCTAGCCTAATCCTAGACATAGCTATAACACTACAAGAAAAACTTGGCTTTACCAACTATTTTCTTACCAACTACGCTTAATGGAACTCTCCAAGAACAACTTGTAACTAAAATCAACTCCGGTTAGTATAAACTCTATATCCACCACTATCAGCAACAACAATTAACGGAACTCTTTAGCAACAATGACTTAACAACCAGAATATCATACTTGTCGTATTACCTCAAACCACCATTTCTCAGCAACCAAAACGTACCCTAGAAGGTACATATCTTATGTCACTCGTTTAGCCACTCATAAAAATCTCTTAATAAACACCTAAACCGACCATCCAATTATTGGCATTGTATGTAGCTATCATCCACGAAATTTGGCAACTTTAAAGTTCAAAAGAAGGTAAATACTTCAAGCCACTTTGTGTCGCTCTCCAAGTTAATTTGTTGATAGACACATGTACCGACCCACTCCGTTGTCGGGTGGGTTAATAACTTCCAAACACCATAATATGGCAACTTTGCAAAGACAATCACGTTCAAAAGTTTTCTTTGTGTAAATGAAATTTGGTATTGGCAAGAGTTTATCGCTAGAGTGTCTGGGTGATCTAAATGCATCATCTTATATTTTCGTTAAATCCACTAACAAAAGTGGATTCCGCTTGGAAGTATATTGATTAGTCTCATGGAATTGAATTTTAGAAAAAAAAACCAATTCTTGGGAATTTGCTTTATAAAGATAAAACTCATACTTAATGCATTCGCTCTAGAAACTCAATATCCCCCATCCATTAATGGAAACTTGATCTAGGAAACCATTTGGAGAATCACCTTTTTTTTTTACATGTGATTTTCGTGGATGTACTGCACCCAACGCCCAAGGTGTATCAAGTGGAATTTATTTTAACACAATTAAACTCGTACTTAAAATGTTCGTTTTAAAACTCAAAATTATTCGTTCTCTATTAGAAACTTGATCTAGCTTTATTTCAAACTATTTGTAGCATCGATCTAATTTACATATAATTTTTATCAATCGTGCAACTTTTCGATGCCCAAAGTGTATGTATTAAGTTAAATTTATTTTAACATGATAAACCTCATACATAACTCATTTTTCTAAAACTCAAGATCACTCTTTTCATTGTTGTAAACTTTATCTAGCTTTACCAAAACCATTTTGAGCATGAAACTCATTTATTCTCGATTTTCATTCAATTATATTGGATATGCTTAGAGACATCAACTGAAAAAGGTGGAAATCGGGTAAGATTGTTGGGTATCGTATCAAATTGAAGTATAATAATGATAAGTACGCATAAAGGGTCCGAACTCCCCGCAGAAGGTCATAAATGATTTTTCGGGAATTAATAAATCAGATAATAGGGTGTGACCGCATTCAAATTTTTCCCGTCGTATTCTATTTTCTCTTTTTTGTCATCCTATAGTGGATTAATAATGCAAAACCATTTCATCGGATTCACCTTACTTTCAATTCACAAAAATTTTGATTCGAGATTTCACTAAATCCGAATAAAATTCATTAATTTTCATAAAATTAAGATATTAGATAAGATAAACAATTTCTCAAAAAAAAAAAAACTTAAACGGTCTTTTTAAAGGTTTGACGAACTATACATATCCCGAGTAAAACCATTACATTTTCAACTGTCATTGCCTCACTCAAACATAAACATCTTTTAGTCCATGTTCCTCGCTCACCATCCACTCATTCATCTCTTGCCGTTCATTATTACGCATCGATCCAATGATAAACACAACAAAGATACCTGGACGATGACTGTCCCCAAAATTCTACCCAAATTTAGCACACGTACATCGCACACGTGAACCACACACTAGAAACTAACCCTAATTTTTTCCTTTGTTTCACTTCCTCCTCCTTTCCTTTCTCCCTCCTCTCTCAAATGGGAACTCGCCTTGCAATATTTCTCTTCATTCACCGAATCACTGTCCACTCCAATTGATTAACAATAAGATTCAAGAAGCCTCTGATGGTAATAAAGAAGAAAATCTTAGATGATTTTCTTGATCTACAACAAATCACGATTTACACAAAGATGGGAAAAAAACAGAAGGTAAATTCTTTAATCCCGGTCTCTTTGTAAATTTTTTCTCTTCCCGATTTTAGAATTGAAGATCCAAGTGTTTTGATTGCAGTTGCTGATGGGATATTCTTAATTTGCTAAGATGGTTACCCTATTGTTGGATTTAGGGTTACAAATTAGGGGTTCGTAATGATATTGGAGTTATCAAGTTGTAAAGCTGCCGTTTCACATACCAAAGGTAAAAATCATCTTTAAATACCTTGACTAAGTTTCGTATGGTGCAAATGGGGCTTAATTTGGTTAATTTGTCTGATTTTTGTTGGTGATGCCCAAGTTCTTGAAAGGTCTGAAGCTCAGATCGGGTTACTTGTTGTCAAGAGACCGAACCACTAGGTACCGGTGGACCTTTTAGCGAGAGATCGAACCATTTATCCTCAATAGTGTTGTCGATGATTTTTTTTTGTTTTTTGGTTTAAATCGATTATTTTTTGGGTTTTGATGTGTAGGTGAGAAGGGAAAAGAATTAGGTCTTAAAGTATTTTTTCACAAAGAGTTGTTGATCATTATTGTGTTGTATACTATGTATGCATGTGTGAGACCATAGATACTTACAAAAATCAGTTGATGATCAATATTTTTGACTTTATGTTTGCTACCAACTTTGAGCATTGTTATATTTGATTCACATGATATGTTGATTAGTCTCGAGTATGATAGCTAGCTATTAGTTTGATTCATTGTCGTTTGCTTAAAGTTAATTTTTTTGGTTTACGAAAGATTATTGCAAATCATTACCATCATTGTTATCAATCTCCACCATATTTTTTCTTTCACAAGTATGTGTTGAATCTCATACTAAGTTGTTTGTTTCTTTTGGAATTAGGATGTTAAGTGCCGAGGATGCTTCAACAAGCTAGTTATCATCTATTATGTTGCCACTGTTTGAAAAATATATGATTGTCTCAATGTTTGTATTGATTGATGGTAACCAAAGGTATTCAAAGGAAGGATCAAATAAACAAGAATGCTTTCTCTCAAGGTAATATGTTGTTCCGACTTCTGAACTAGAAACGATAATGGTGACTCTTTCTGCCTATTTACTCTTCCTTTTGCTTCTCTCGTATCAATCTTCGCCTTTTTGATTCTCGCTTCAAGCCATTTACTAATTGAATTTTAATTTAGTTTTACGTTATTCAACCTTTCCATAAGTCATTTATGATCAAGAAGAAGCTACTACAAAAGATGACTAAAGAAACCCATCCTAACCGGATCCATATGAGAACTTTTAACTCCACGTTTGTGGCTTAGCCTTTTTTTCATGTCTCATTTTATTGTCGATACACGTTCTTGTGTACAAGTTTGTTTATTTTTAAAATCGGGAAGTTGAGAGTCCTAATGGTTTACATTTGTTCAAACACATGCCTCGAAGAGAATACTCCAAGGGTGGTTCATCTTGCCACTAGGCCTCTCTCGCATGATAACATGTCGCCAAGGCAACAAATAAGTGAAGCGTCCGAGTGATTATGATGGTTATATTAGCTTCCGAACGTTGAAAATGCTTTTCACGTATCCTCTAAAGAAAAAGAATTTTGGGTAACTTACTCACTCTCTCTCTCTCTGTCTCTATTTCTCGTAGTTCTTCGGGGATAGCTATTTAGCACAAAAGAAAGTAATTTAAATTAGTTAAACTTAAGTTTTTTTTTGGTCACAAACTTGAAATCATTCGAGCAATCACTACCCAAATAATTCAGTAACAAGTGTTGCATCCTTGATGAATTGTGTAGATAATTATAAATCGGAATCAAAAAGTTTTTCTTGTAAATATGTGATCCGCTCGACCCCTATTATGGAACCGATGCATTCTTTCTCTCGTCGATGAGGGCCTCGTAAATATGTGAATCAAAAGTTTGTATACTCCCCAAGTGATCCATTTGGTAGTCTATGGAATAGTTTTCTCGATTATAATATACAGGAGCACTCTTGTAGTCTCATAAGTCATACCCCTAGCGATCCATTTGGTAGCCTATGGAAGAGTTTTCTTGTTTTTGAGCAAGACACAGATTTTCATAGATGTATCCAAGAACCGCTAACATCTAGAATGAGGGAAACAAAGCGAAACTACTGTGAATGGACTCATTGCCTTGATGTTGTTACTTAGTAGTTTTTTGACGAATTGTTCCTTTGGAATTGAGTATCTAATGATCAATTTGAATCGATTGTTTTACAAACAGAGGCCGGATTTCCTAGAAGATACATGTCACTCTTCCATTGGCTCGCCAGCATGATTTCGAATTATCTGGAGCCGCTTGGGTTTATGGACTCCTTCATATCTTCTCCAATTTTAATTTGAGGTATATGCGATAGATCCAATAAATTTTGTTTGTAGTGTCCCTTCAATTTGTCAACTTGAATTTCATGAGGAAGTTGTTAATGCGAGTGAGTTATACTTACATGGTTTAAGAAAGGACTCTGACCGTGTCATTTGGCTTACCGAGGAGGACGTCTACCACTGGCTCAAACTTGGGTTACCGGAGGAATTTTCTCAGATAGAGGTGGTGTTGGCCGATGCTCAAGAGGGAGCACACAAATACTACAGAAGACGAGCAGAACATAAAAGCAAGCAAGCGAGGTAGTTTACATTTTACTCAAACTAAGTAATTACATTGAAGGTTTAAAGGGATGGAAGGCTTTTTTTATGTTTTTAGTTGTAGTTATCTTTTCGTGGATCATTGGGGAAATATTTCACTAGATACGAATGAGGTAGGTTTTGATGATAATTCATAACCTTAAACTTTTGTTACATCAAACACCTATTAAATTCTTTTCAAGTCTATAACAACTCTCTTTCAGTACAAATAGTCCTAACTTACGTTTCATTGTTGTTTTGTTTTCAAGTAGTTTAGATTTGAAGGAAATGGAGAGGAAAACGTAAATCCGTGGTTTATGGGCGCCTCCAAATAAGAAAGTCGAATCAAGATTCAAGAGTGCTCGTCAAGTAGTGAGAAGACGGGTGGGCAACAAAGCCAAGAAATCGAGATGAAGACTCGCATACTCCTCTAATTTACTCGGTAACTTCATACAATTTTGATTATATTTTCAAATTTGGGGGAAATTATATTAGATTTGATCCCGAATTTGTAATTCATATATTAATGTTAACCAAGTCAATGACGTTTAACCAAAGTTTAATGTTGTGCGTGTATCAATTTTAATGTTGCATGGACACGTAAATATGCACATAAGTTCAATCTTTGGAAATACTCAAATTGTTTTGCATGGAATGTAAGCATTTGGCCCTGGTGATATTGCATTTTTCGTAAGCATTTTTATGAGAACTAAAAAAATTGTTTCATTACTTCGGTTACAAAGCTCATAAGATCATCCATCAAATGGATGTCAAGGTCTAAAGAAGGTAAACAAGGACAAAAAGTTCATGCTTGAAGTCCCTTGGTTCTGCAGTCGAAAGTGTCGAATTGATGTGGTTGCCGATCAATTGCTTTCTCATTTTGGTGGCCATTTCAAACATCCATATGGTGCAATTGCAAGGGGTTAACTTGTAATACTTGTGTGAATTCTTTGTACGCTCAAATATGTTCTAATTGTAGTGATTGAAAATAATGAATAAAAGCAAATATCCGAATAAAAGAAATTCTCGAAGTTGTTTTGGTTTATTATTTTATTACCCATTAATACTCTACCAACACCTTAAGCAAAATTTCAACTGCAACTATGAAAACACTTAAGCAACTCGGCTTAACTTTTTTATTATTTCAATGTGTTGTAAATTAAGAAAACAACTAATTTTAAGTCAAGTTTTAAAAGTTTGAAAGGTGGATACGCTAGGTGTCAACTTTACATAGGGATTTCATACTGAGTATGGATCCCGGAAACCATACTAGCCTTAGACCGACTTTTCTTTATCCCTGGACACGTAATTGTGCTTGTTACATACGTGTTTCTTTTTATTTATCTCTGCTTTAGTCTTTAGTCCTTAGAGATTTGGGGATTCCGTACGATTTCTTAATAAATTTATGTAGGAAAGAATATCTTTTTTAATAAATTTATACTAGAAAGAATATCGAGAGACGGAAAGAAAGTGAACAAGAATACTAAAATAAAAACCTCCTACCTCTCAAATTTTTCCACTCTGTTGGATCGACAAGAAAGTTATTGTATTGAGTCTATCAAGGTATTTTTTTACTTTTTTATCAATTTGGTTTTTAAATAACTAAAGTCTAAAATTATTGATCTCGAATGTAAAATTCAATTTAACATCTAGGGTTGTTTGAATTTGGGTTTTAGATAATTGAATTGAATGTAAATTTCAATGTGGGCTAGATTTGTTACATTTATAATTTAGGGTTGTTTGTATGTCTGTAATGTTTGTTTAGATTATAATGATTTTTTATTGGTTAATTACTCAAGTTTGGATTGCACTTTTAATTTTTTTGAATTAGTCTTTGAAGTCCGAATTGTATTTCTTAATTTCTTAAATTATAACCGTATGTTGTTGTTTAGCACTATGCAAAAAAAAGCGAAGAACTAATCTAATTTATGTAGGTACAACGGAAATTGAGTTGTTGCAAAAATGGATTGTGGATAAAGGTCATAGTGGACCCGAAAAGGCAACAATCTATGCCTGCTTTTTAACTTTTTTTTCTTTGGTATGAATTTCTATTTTTGTTTATTTGTAAATGGCCCATAGTTATCATCACCTAACCAATGATTCTAATCAATTATATAATACAAACTTTGATCCACTATATTATATAATTGATTTATTTGTAAAGGCAAGAAAGGGTACTACATCAAGCTTCATTTTTTCAAGAAGAAATCTACCAATGATTCCAAACCGTGTGCTTGCCATTTACAACGGGAAGTACTTGGTTCCAAATGCTAACGACTTAAGCAATAAACTCTCCGACAAGAAGTATAGAGATTCCATGTATCGAGGTTCCATGTACCGAGATTCCAATTTCTCACAACCAAGAGCCAAATTATTCAAGAAGAATTATGATTATAATTATCAATACTATCGCCGGTTTAGGTTTGCAACGTGATCCGTGATTATGTCCTCAAATATGGGAATATAATGTTAACCAACGAGAAGAAATTAGACGAGAATATATCTCAAATGTCCATATCAACCTAAGCTCAACATACTCGCTATCCTGAGAACTTGGTAACCAACGTCCTTTCTTATATTCATGGTTTAGTTTATTTCCATCATGGTTAGAATACTCTCCTCGCAAGGACGTTAGCTTTTTGTATACCTTTCTATCTATTTACTAAACCGTCAAACAATGCTTCAAAGAATGCTTTTATCAGTAAATGGTTTCAAATCGGAAGAAAGTTAATGATGGAGATGATGCACATTCTTAAAACATATGCGCAAAGAAATTCATGGGGACGCAATGAAAGTATTAGAGGACTTGAAGAATCCTTCTCAACATATAGAAAGAGTAGTCGAGAATTATACTTCACAACAAATTGCCGAAAAATAGGTTGAGACTCGTAACCTCGATTGATGCACATTCATGGCTTACATTTCAAGGTTATGCATTAAGAGGTCGACATGAAAGTCAAGGATCATTGAACCGGGTAGTTTTCTTGAAATGATCGATATATTAGCTTCTTATAAAGATGTCAAGCCGTATTAGATAAAGCTCCAAAAAATGCTACTTACACTTCTCCGTTGCATTCAAAAAGAGATTCTACATGTCATTGCCACAAAGGTCAAAAAAGAAATTCGTGAAGAGATCGGGTGATAGAAAATTTTGTCTTATCGTTGATGAAGCTAGCGATGAATCCAAAAAAGAGCAAATGGAAATAGTGCTTAGATTCGTTGACAAGAACGGTTGATACAAGAGCGATTTTGACTTGTTCATATTTCGTATACAACCGTATTGACCTTAAAACAAGAGATATATTCGCTTAACCGAACATGGTCTAGATGTTCAAAATATTCGAGGACAAGGATATGATGGAGAAAGTAATATTCGAGGTGAGTGGCATGGTTTGCAAGCTCGATTATGAAATATTGTCCATATGCTTATTATATTCATTGTTTAGCATATAGATTACAATTGGCATTGGTAGTCAGCAGCGAAAGGAAGTTATACCGGTTGATCAATTTATCATCAAACTAAATATGATTATTAATATTGTTGGTGCTTCTTGTAAGCGCAAGGATGAATTAATGATTGCTCAAGCTTCTAATATTGAATATATGATATCTATCGATGAAATTGAGACAGAAGCTTTAAATCGATAGGTAATTTACGAGGCCTCCGTGATACTCGGTGGAGTTCTCATTTTAGATCAGTTTCTAGCTTGATTGATATGTTTACCAACTTGTCAAGTTTAGCTTAACGTTATTCAAGATGGTACTAAAGCTTCACAAATGATCACTAGCGTATGGGGCTTATGAAAAGATGACTACTTTTGAGTTTGTGTTCATCTTGCATCTCATGAAGAAAAACCATGGAGATCACCGACTTACTCTCCAGGATTTGCACACCAATCTCAGGACATTGTAAACGCTATGGAACTTGTTTCATCAACAAAAGCATTGCTTCAAAATTTGAGAGATGATGGGGCCGTATGACTTAATCATGAGGTACGTGCATTTTGTGCTGCTAGAAATATAGATGTTCCTAATTTCAATTCTAATTATGTTCCATTAATAAGAGGAGTAGGAGCTCGTCATCATTCGAGTACTTTTACGATTATGGAATACTATCGTGTGGATATCTTTAATGTCAAGTATGTATGCTCGGGCTATCGAATCAATAGCTGGTTCATTGAAAACGATGGAATTACTTATCCTTAGTTCAGCCTTGGATCTCGTGAAGGGCAAAAAATCATTTAGAGTTGATGATATTTGCAGATTGGTCGATAAGTTTTATCCAAAGGATTTCAAGGAACAAGAGAAATTACACTTGAAGATACAACTTCACATTATGAGCATAGTGTTGTCTCTTCAAGAGTTCAAGAAATCGGGGGAATTTATCTAGTTTGTGTGAATGGTTGGTGAAGAATGGAAAATAGACTCACATATTCTCTTATACATAGAGTGATAGAACTTGTGCTTACCCTACTGTCTACTGCAAATGTAAATAGAGCTGGTTTTTTCAAGAATGAAGATTATCAAAACTAGACTTCGAGTAAAATGGGTGATGAATTCTCGAGACTCTTTGATTGTGCATATCGAAAAGAAATTGCTAAAAAATTTAGCTTTGATTCAATTATTGATGATTTTCGAGATTTAAAAGAACGTCGTAATGTTTTGATAATTATCAAGTTAAATGGCTTTGGTTTAATAAAAAAATTTAATAGGTTTGTGTAAAAATTTTTAGCTTCTCGCCCTTGTTTGAAAATTCTCGGCTCCGTCCCCTCGATATGTAAAGTTTCTCATATGGAAACGTGTGCTTCTTTTTTCCATCAGTTAAATTTGTTGCAAACAACATTTGTGTTATACTGTCGAGTCATTAGCCGTAGTGAGGGTGTGGATACTACCACCATTTCGCAACTAATGTTAGCCAAGCCATCAAATAATAACTTTTGCTAGAAATGAGCACGATGGTCATATGTCCGGGAAAGTGGTTGTCAATTGTACTGATGATCCAAAACGAGAGGGTTACCTGAAAGAGTTGGTAGTCCAAAACTAGAGTGCTTGTTGATTTAATGAATCATATTCCGCCTAAGAACCAAAGAATGGAACAATCTATGCTATTTCCAAGAATACTTTGTCATATAAGGAAACCATGTTCATAAAACTCCACATCCCTTGACACTAAAAATTGTTTTGTGTCTAAATCATAAACTTGCCATGCCTTTTTACCAAAAGGATAACCAAGAAATACACATCTCCTTCCTATGCTTGCAAACTTATCCCTTTACTACTTTGATTATGCACATAACACAAACACCCAAACACTTTCAAATGATCATATGGAGGCAACTTCCCAAACATAATTTCATATGGAGTTTTGTTGTTAAGAATAGGTGTTGGTGTACGATTAATCAAGTATGTCAGCTTAATGCACACTCTCCCCAAAAACGATTTGTAAATTTGCTTGAAATCTCAAGGCTCTTGCCACATTCATTATATGTTGGTGTTTTCTCAACCCTCCCATTTTGTTGGGGCGTACCAACACATGATGTCTCAAAGACTATCCCGCTAGTCTTAAAATATCCACGTAATGTATTAAATTGCTTCCATTATCACTTAATAATTTTGATTTCTTTACCAAACCTGACAAGCCACAAGAGCAATGAAATTAAGAAATACCAATTCAACTTCAGCTTTTACTTTTGATTAAATAAATCCACACCTTTGAAAAATCATCTACTATTGTCGTAAATATAATGAGCTCCACAAGAAGAAGGTGTCTTGTAAGGACCCCATAAATCCAGATGAACTAACTCAAATATATAACTGGCTTTTAATTTAAACTAACAGAAAACTACTTACGATAAGCTGCTGTGGGCAATTATCACAAGCATCATTATTCTTTCGAAATAACCTACTCACAATCGGTAGCTTTTGTAAAACTTTCTCCGATGGATGTCCCATTCTTTGATGCCATAGCTCATATGAGTTCTCACTAACAATGTTAAGTACTTTGGTCAGAGGCACACCACGGCAAAATATAGTCCACCTCCTGTCTCACCACTCCAATCACCTTCCTCACAACCCTGGGCCCCGTATAAGACATAAACCTCATAGATATTGCACAACACAGCTATCTCATCGATCATCCGTATGACCTTGAGATTAAGTCAAGTTATCCTGAGGTACATAAAGCACATTATCAAGTTTCAAACCACCAGGAAGAATCACAGCTTCAACTTTTTCGCAGTTCGTATACTTTCCATCCTGCAAACCCACTGAGCATGCCTTAATATATTTTACTTCTATCATGTCATCTATATTACATGTGACATGATTCGTAGCTCTGGTATCTATAATCCAGAAGCTCCGGGATGTTGTTTACCTTGTAGTTGAATTTTTGATTTGTTTGAGCTCAAAACTCAAGTACTTGTCAAGCTCAGCCGCCACACCGTACTAAAACCTGCCCATCCGTGCAGATGTCACACCACCTGATTAAGCCGAGCACGTATATTCAAAGTTATGTGCACGAAATGGAATGTTGCTTCCATGTCCTCTACTACCCTCCGCTCTTTCGTACAAGGAACTGCAACCACCTCTACCTCTACCACCCGCCTCGCTCCTCCGCCATAACCTCCGCCACCCGAGGTCTATCTCCCCACCATTCAGGTATCCAATTAGCCGGGAGCAACAACCCTCATCGTAGTGTCCTTGTCTATTGCAAAGTTGTTTACAATACTTCGGGCAGGATCATATGTATTGGTGGTTGCTCGCCGATCAAAGTCTAACTTTAAATGCCATAACATTGTCTTGTACTTCTTTTCAAAAATACTACATCACTTGTTCGGCAAAATGCTCGTAATTCACAATAGTTTGATAAGCTGATCGATAGATGGTAGAGGTTCTCTTGCTAACAATCACCACGTAATTGAACAATCGCACAGATTCAGACCATCAAAAATAATGAAGAAAATCTTCTTCGCAAAATACTCACCCGAGTCGCACATTGCAAAAGACTCACACTTGCAATGTGGTATCTTCATATATGTCACCAAATTTCATCCCATATTTTGTTCAATCTCCCATAATAGACATCTACACTCTGCTTGCAATCACTGCAGGTTTACTGATGTATTCGTTCCAATCGACAACACAAAATCTTTTCTTTATGTGTCCAAGAGAAGACTTTGTATCATCGTAATCTCCTAGCCGATCCGATCAAGATTCTAGTGTTGCTAATCCAGAAACGGCACGATTGACCGAATCCATTCCAACCGATCGTGATCTCGCAGTTCTTTAATGGTGTTATCAACAAAGCCAAACTTTCTCTTGCTATCAACGACTTCTAATGGCTCTAGCCCACTCATCATAATTGGTTCCTTAAAACAATTGGAGTAATAATAATACCTGACCATCACTTGATCCCGTATGGTACACCGATTCTTCTTCTACAAATCATATTCTGACATTCTTTCCTTGTCTCCCGATGGTTCATTATATCTTCTCCATCGTGCAAGTAACTTGAAATAAAATTTTTAGGTTTAGGGTTTTAACCAGGCTCGTGATGCCATGTTAAGTTTTGCTAAGTCTGTGTCATTCCTATTAACACAAGATATTTATACAAAGACCCAACTTGGGTCTCAAGGTATTCCAAATATAACTATAATTCTAGGCTAAGAATAGCCCTACTTCCTAATAAATCTTCAAGAGGTGCTTCATAACTATATTTTCAGAAGACGAGTAACCATTTGTAACTGAAGTTCTAACTCTGTCAAGAGGTGCTCCAGCTAACAACAGTTTCCCTGTCAAAATCCACATAGTTTTCTGTCAATGCGAGACCATATGATTTTCCCTTAAGATCTGATTGAGGATTTCGGGTATCTTAATATTATCAAAATCAGGACCAGCTTCTAATTCTTTCAATGCTTTTTCTTCAAATTCACATAGTTTGTCAATGATTCGGTCATCCGTTTTGAATATAAGAATATATAAAGATCACAGTACTTTTATATATATACATATATCTAAGATACATAGGAAAATACATCAGTAGAACTAATCAGACACTTTGATGATCCCAACTATTTTTCTTTGTGTATGTAGAAATCTTGAAATAAAAGAAGAAAGATTGAGAAAATATAAGAATAAACTAGCAGGACTAATCCAACTGAGATTGATTCTTGTAATTTGGCAGAGCACTAATCAGATTCAGAACTTTTTGATTTACAAACTAACAACATTTATAGATGAAGTAGATTTAAACCAAAACAGTTTGTAATAATAATTTTAAGATCTCAGAAAGATCAGAGCATACATTTAAAAAGAATTTCTCTGCGGGCTGAAATTTCAAATTTCACAAATACTAACAAAATCAGATCTAAATACACCCTCCAACTAAAACCAATTATAAAATTTCTTCAGATCTACATCTCAACAATTGTAACACGTCAATGGCACAAATTCACATCACCTGAGCATTTGTGTTTGTTGGTATAGAAACCAAACCCATAAACGTCATAACTTAGGAAGAGAAAAGCACAATTTAGTTTTGAGAGGAGAAATCATTGTGATGATTTTGAAAATCAATCTCTATTTTAGTAATGAATCCCACATAAAACCAAAACAACTTTCATCATAAAAACCCATCAGGTTCAGGTAACTCATTAGCATTACTCCGGTGATGGGTTTTACTTCACCGCCGCCTCACTGTCTCACACTTGTGGTAGTCTCCGCTCAACTCATTATATGGTATCTACTGAACAGTTAGGGTTTTGTTGATTTTATACAAGAATTCGTGTAATATTACTAGGAAACCCTTGAGCTAATCCAATGGATATTTAACCGCAGCCCAGTTGACAGGCCCGACACGGTTGTTACAATTTATAGAGCCTACACTTTGAGACTGGATTATGGTGCAAATGAGGATGGAATTCACGTCGTGGGTATTAACATGGAACCGGTTTACTTCACAGACTTAGGCTGGGTCTAAAGGAAAACAAGATTAGAGAATAGGGATAAATTAAACAAAAAATAGATAGAAGCTCTAGTTGGGATGTGAACTGCATAAGGTAATAGAGGTTCCAGAATCTAAAAGATAGCCTAACAGTTGACCACTACTTTAATCATTTCGAAGTGTATAATTTGATGAAGTCATAGAAATATGTGCACTTGTATGCTTACTTTCGTTTTGAGGCTCCACGTGCACACCTGCATAGCTGTGTTCAAAGTTTCCGTAAATTTTGTGGAGAATGAAAAAGCAATAGAACAAACGATATATTATCACTGAGAGTCGTGATAATCGAAATTTGCCCCACCGGGCTTGACATTTGGAACAACATTGATTGTTATGTAGGTTAAGCTATTGGAAGCTTAGGGAGATATGGAAAGGCAACATCACTCTGCAATTTCTGAGACCAAGGATTGCTTGCATTCAGTTGTTTGTCGAGTTCCTCTTGTTGAGGGTGCAAAGGTATACCAATTTTTACTCCATATTTTGGTTCTGGAACCAACAGCTATCCACATGTTTCATTGTAAACTCGAGTACTTACATGTTATGATCGCAATGTTACATATATATCCACAGTTGAAACAATGCCTAAAGTTGAAACACCTATATACGACTAAGCACCGTAACGTGACTAAAGTTTGATTGACCAAAAATCTGGTGAAATGCCATCCTTCAAGGACAATGCCTTATAAAGGTGAGAGCTCAAAATATATAAGCCATTTTTAATTTGTTAACATATGATTCAGGAATTGTGGGAAACAACAAGGACGCGCATGATTGTTTAAATTGAACTACTATGTACAGTTTATAAAGTTTTTGCTGGTGAGTGCAATACATTGGCTTAGAGAATTTAATTTTTATCCGCGTGCCCATGTCATCGGCTAGCTCAAAACAAAGTTTCCTTCTCGAACCACTAGCAAAACCAATCAAAACAGATATAAAATAGAGCTAGCAACAGTGGTCACTATAGATAGTGCATTTACTTAAGACGAATCAAATGTTTAACAATAAATATAGATTGTAAATGTCTAGATTTATCAACACATGGATTGATGAATTAAAATCCTATCATACGATCTGAATCTTAATACATGTATGTTCTAAAGGATAATGTGCAACAAAGCCAGCAATAAGCAAACCGCGGCAAAACCAACAAGGAACAAAGCGCAGCAGAACGAGCAACAAACACAGCATACTATCAGCGCAACAAAATAAGCAAATGCCACCACTGCAATTATGCATTTCTCAAGGAAACTCATATGATAAACTGGCCATGATTGAACCAGAACAGAATATTCTTCATGATCACCAACATTCCCATCAATTCTTTCCTTGTACAGACTGAAGTGCCCTGTTGAATCCAGTGTTGCTCTGTACATATGAATACCCTCCTCCACAGTATTTTCTTCTTCTTGATTCTTGTTCCGGTAAAGATATTTAAGGACTACACCATCAGAACCAACAAGATAAAGCTGACCAGCAGTGTCTAAACCAAGGATTACTGGTGTCCTCAGTGAACCTTCAAGCGCATCTGATATTACACTCTCTGAAGTTTCTGTATGTATAGCCACTGCCCCATTGATCTCCTGAATTGATAATCTGCTTCCACCGGAGATAAGATCAACTCCAGATCTTAAACTTTGACCACCTAGAATGGTATCAGTAGGGTAATCAAAACTTTGCCAAACAATTTGAGATAAATTAACATATAACACAAAGTTTCCATTATCTAGCATCCTTGCGTATGAAATTGGTTTTTGTATGGTGGGTATCAATGGCTCCTCTTTGCTGTCTGGCATCGATCGCAGCACCAATTCTCCTTTGTCGGTGAAGAGAATTAAAGATGGTTTATCATAGTAACGATTAGTTGTCCAAACCAGGGTTGCAGATGGATATTTGGCAAAGTAGATACCAACTCCATATTGATCAGGACAATCTGGTGAAGAATCTGGACATGCCAATCTGCTGGAAACCAAAAAGCAATTTTGCCGGAGGGAGAAAGCCAACAAGTAAGATTCGAAAATGTAGAAATGGATGAACCTCTTACCTGATGTAGTTGGTGACGGAAGAAGTATCACTAAGAGAAGGAGAAAGAGATAAAGCTCTTGTTCCGTTGATGGCCGATGAAGTATCATTCACAGAAAGAAATGAAGTATGATTGAGAGAAGTAGCTAGAGGTGAATTACCTTTTGTTGTGTTGCTGATGGAAGAAGTAGTATGATTCAAAGATGAGGATTCAACAGCTAGTAACGGAAGTAGAAGAACTAAGAAGGAGATCATGGAGATTATCATCACCGGTGGAAAATTCATGTTTCTGATGAAAGAAATACAGGCTAGAGAGTTGGAAGAATTTTTTGACTGCAAGTTTATAATGTAGAAGAAGTAGTGGAATCTTATACAACAGGCTCAAAACTTAAAAGCAGTAGAGAAGAAATTAGGAAAATTCATGTTTCTGATGAAAGAAAAACCAGAGAGTTAGAAGAACTTTTGGATTGCAAGAGGTACAATGTGGAAGTAATGGGAACTTAATTATACAACAGGCTCAAAACTTAAAGTAATAGAGAAGCAACTAGGAAACTACTAGGAAGCTGCTCTAAAGTTTACTTGCCAACCTGCATCATACCCATTTAGGGAGTCTATATATACTTTCACTATCTCTACCCAAATAAGGAGATAGTAGCACATAGAAAAACTAGTTTGTTTAAAACTGTGGATTAATTGTTCTTGGGGAAATTTGATGATGACTACCACTAAATGACATTGAATAAGTGGGGTTTGATACCTAAATTTGGGTTTGTGATGATGTGAAGATGGAGTGGAATTATTGAGAAATTGGTTCTTTTGCGAATGTCGTAGGTAGCTTCAGCATATGCGTGAGTAATTTCTGATACTATATGCGGATATGCCAGTCCATTTCATTTGCCTGCCCATTTCATTTGCCTCATGGTAAAGCAAAGTAAAAGGCTAGCTTTCAATTCTATACTAGGGAGACATCTCCTTTATTGTGAATCAGAGCTATTTATGTGTCCGGCGAGCCATAATGTTTGCTTATCTGCTGTTGATCAGAAACACTATACAGATGAAAGTCTGGTGCTGTTCTAGGATACTATATGCGGATATGCCAGTCCTAGTATTAGCAACATATTTCCGAGTGTATCTATATTTAAGGCTCATCGTAAAAATGAAATGCATTTCCGTGAAAAAAAGACGTTCAAATATCTCCTTGTTATGATCAGAACCATAAAACCGTTCAAAATTAAATTGGTAACTTATGACGGTGTACGGTTCAGTAACTGCTCCGGATTTAAAATCCTTAAAATCAAATGATTCACTTGGTTCCAAACTACCAATCTATGTAAACCAATACCATCACTCCCCAAGCTACAGTGTATGTATAATGCTGCACTGCCGTCAGTGGAGGAGTTTGCCATCACAGCTCTGATTAACTTATGTCGGTTGCTCCTCAAATAGCAACAGGAGATGAGTATCTCTCTTGAAGTTTGAACATAATTACAAAGCTGGGATCGACTCTAGATAAACAGGGGAAAGAACAAACCTTAAGATATAACTAGGGATTGAAGTGTTAGAGTTGTGGTCTTGACTCCGGCCAGACTTCGTTGCTTCCTTTGCTAGTTTGTCAGTCACTCTATAACCCTTCCTAGAGATGAACAGAGAACCCAAAAAAGTAGAATTTGGAGGTGTAGACGAGATATGTTTTGTCTCTCTTAGTATTTCTTCATTCTGCCGTTTGATTGTGCTGAGGCTTCCTTGAGCATTTGAAATGAGTCTTTTGCAGTCGCCTTCAATCCAAAAAAATCTGTAAAGACATTTCTGCTGCCCACTCAGCCGCCTTCCTTAATGCTAAAGCTTCAGCTTCTTCTGCACTGGTGGCTGTGAAGCATCCAGAGCAAAACCTTGAGAGCTGTTCCTGTACAGCTGCAAAGAATTAGTATGTTACCTGCTAACGAAGAAGCAGAAGACCATGAAGAGTGTACATTGATTTGCTAAAGGCAAAATAGAAAACCGGTTCTGCATTCACAAAAAGGTTAAAAATGAAGATCCGTAAAGAAGCCATATCATTTCTACCAAACATATGAAGAATCTTTTTCTTATTGAATTCTATATACACTATACAGTTACTGTTTGATGCAATATCTGATGCCAGGTATACTGCGTCTTGGAAAACAAATTACCTATGTAACCTAGTAGACAAGACTGCATGAGGTTTGCAGATTTAATATTAAGAGAGAAAGTGAATTACACTGGATTCAACCCAATACCAGAAGTTGTTCTGGTGTGCTGCCTCCATCCCTCTTCAACTCGCAGGAAATTTTCAAGTCTTCTTTCTGTCCGCTGTACCGATCGTTTGTCTTCCTTGGAGCACTTGAGCAAACATCACACACGAACACCTTGAATGTAATTCCAGGTCCTTGGTTAATATGGTTCTACAGAAAATGTAAATTAAACCCAATCAGAACAGTGCATATGAATATTTAAAGCCGTAAACTTTAATCATCACTCCACATTAAAACCTTATCAAAGGGATCCATGTTAACTAGCAGGGCACAGAGAGAGATCACTTGCTTTGGGTAAACTTACAAGATGAAGAAGATATTTTCAAAACCCTAACTCATGTACAGGTGGGGGATATCTTACGACTTACTGAGCATGGAATGGTCCTAGGTCTCGGTCTTGGTTTCACTAGCATCCTTAATTTCAGAAACCCAAGGAGGCTATCATTAAAAACCGTTTGGATTATTCATTAAAACTAGAAAAATTAACATAACAAGACAATGAAGGAAAGTGCAGTCATACAATTATTGTAATCATATGAACTGGTTTTGCTTTCACTAAAATATTAAGAATGCAGATCCATAAAAGAAGCCATATCAGCCTTCTATTTCAGGCAAACTTGTTTTTCCACATAGTGCAGTATCATGTCTATTAGATATATCCAAATGCTTAACAATAATTTAATAGAAATCTACTGAGGAATCATAGCGACACAAGGTATAGCTAATAGGCATCCAATGTCAGGCCGTCTTGTTTTTGAACATGATGCAGTTATTAATCCCACCAAAAAGAATATGAAGGTCACCCATCGTCTTTCTAGAGACTGGAACAGGTATGAGGACTTATTTAATATTACAAAAAAAGGTAAAAAATCTAGAATATAAACAGTGGGTACCTATCAACAGATGGTAAAGAGAAAGGGTCAGCTAAGCTTGTAAAGTTCGCTAAAGGAAAATCAGCATAATAAGCTCCAAACATCTGAACATAATAAGCTGGATAAGACTTTTGATTGACATTCCTTGAACATAATAAGTGGCTACATAACAGATGGTCTCCTTTTCCATCCTCTCTCCTCTTTCCTCTCTCTATCTTTCTTTCAAACCCTAACTTTTACAAACCGCCGCCTTTTCTTGCTCGGATCTAGTCTTTGACTAGATCCGACAAGGATTTCGTTGTTTTGTTGATTCTCCGTCATGCTTCTATTTCATAGTTTCTATTTCGTTTTCCCATGTCCATGGATTGAATCTCGATCTTCAATTTACCGATTTGAAGATATCCCCTTTTCATTTTCCCATATCTCAGTCGTGGCTTGAATCTCTATCTTCAATGTACTGATTTGAAGATATCCCCTATTCCATATCTCAGTCATGGCTTGAATCTCTGTTTTCCCATACCCATTTATCTTCAATTCAAGAAGATATCCCTTTTCTTCTTCCCATATCTCACCTGATCTTAGTTTGAAATACTAATACATCTCCTACATCCATTAAACAGTGAATCCTGCGTTAGCTCTCACCAATCGAAATCATACTTGCAGCCACCACATCTTAAAGTAAATTAAATCTCCATCAAAACAATCACTTTTAAACCACATCTCCTACACCCATCACTTACATTCATCTGTAATTCTTACATCTCCTACAACCATCCCTTGCAGCCATCTCATAGCTTAACCAACAAAAGTGTTGGTTTTTGCTGATGAAAATGGCTTCCCATCTCGGTTCTTAATCAACAGTGGTGCTGGTTTCCGATGATAATCAGGGTCATCAAAAGTAGAGCTGCAGTGGTGAGTGGTGAATCAGTGATGGCAGTGGTAGTCTATATGGTGGTTGGCGGCGGCTATGGTACGATGCTATTTCGTTAGGGTTTTTGGGGATCTCTTCAAATGATGGGCAGTTCCATCCGTGTATCTCTAATGGGCTGTTTTGTTCAATTTTATTTGTTTATTTGTAATGGGCTTCCTACCTTGGTTGAGGTTGTGTCACCTGGCTTTTGTTTTTTAGAAACTTTTTTTTTTAGTTATCTTGGATTATATCTCGATAATCCTTGCACTTTCTACTGAAAGTTATCTCGTGTCTGGGTCTAGTTGTAATCTATTCTTATTTCTTCAATAAAATCTTCTTTCACGATCAAAAAAAAAAAATAAGTTAATAAGATAGGCCAAACAAAGAGTTACACGAAGCTGCTCTGCAATATTCATAACAGATACTTTTTTTTTTTTTTTTATGATCGGTAAAGATAAAGTTTTATTGATCAAAAACGAGTGTATAAAAGGCTTATACCACTCGGACAAAGAACAAAAAAATAGCTTGGGCACAAGACTATTCAGATACTAAGACAAAAAAAAAGCATCACACCCAAAATAGCTTACGCAAAGCTACTTTGGAATATTCATAACAGATACTTACATCGACTTATAGATTTGGTCCATTTTAAATTTCAGTCTGAAAATGGTATTTGTTTCATCTCATCGTTTTTGAAGATATGAACTTTTAAAAGTTCAAGGAACTCAATGATACAATATCATTCCTGAAATCAACAAATTCTGAACAGATACAATATCAACCAAATCAGAACAGTTAACATATATAGACAATTTGAAACAACAACCCACTGTAAACAAAAACCTTATAGAAGGAATTCATGGATCAGTTGTTCGAGTAAACTAAAATCAAAGACAAACCTGTTATTATGTGACTGAGTCATAGCTTCCACTTCAGCCATTGAAACTAGCATCTTCAAACTAATTATGTGGAGTTTTTGAGAGGAGATATCATTATGCCGTATGATTCGATCAACAAGATAAAACCATGGCTTGGGTTTGATCTTCATTTTCATGATTAAACAAATTCTTGAAGAATCGATTGTTAGGATTGCGGCGGCAGCTAAAAAGAAAAGATCTGAATCTGGATTTGATTGTTGTGTTTTAGGTTTAGGGATTTTTATGGTTTCCATGGATGGATGGGATCAAATAGACATAATTCCACGGCTGTGATTTATTCAAATCGGTTTTGGGTCAAACCGCACCGTATGCTAGTTGTCAACTTCAATGAATGAAGGGCAACAAACCAAAGAACCGTATTAGCTAGGACGCCACAAAACCATATATGGTCTGGGTTTCATCTGCATTTTCATGAATAAACAAATTTTTGAAGAATCAATTTTTGTGATTGCAGAAAATCAAACTATTGCAACCCGTTTAAACATAAACAAGTATTTTTTCAAATCAAGTGAGACCTATTTCTAAATAGAAAAAAATAGTTTTATGATATCAAGTGGGACCCTTTTACTAATTTTTTTTTTAAATATATATAAAAAAGTAATTTAATGAACTTTCTGGGTTTGTTTTAGTATTTTTAATAGGTTATCGTCTCCAATTGAGCCGATCGTCTTAAATTGAGATCGACTCAATCTGAGACGCGATGAACAAAACCTTGTCATCGGAAGGAGAAATCCTTGTTCTTGTTCACTGTTGAGAAAATAAAAGAAATATAAAACTGCAGATGATTAAAATAAATCCAGTATCCCACCAATAGAATTATACATTTATACTTGAATCAAAAGCAAATACTTCAATTAATTAATTAACTGCTTCCAAAAAAAAAAAAAAAAATTAATTAATTAACCTAGTAAAAATACCAACAAAAACGATCGATGTAAGTCCTAAATAAATACTATAGTAGATACTTAATCGATCCTAAAAACAAAATAAAGAAATCCTAAAAATAAATAAATCAACTGTGGATGCTGATCTCGACCATGTCCGAGAGCTCTACGTTGCCGACTCCACCGGGAATCTCATCGACGATCTTGGTATTCTGAGATTTTGACAACTTGGACCATAACCATTCCGGCAAGATGTAATCTTTTGGTTGTGGGTACTTGAATAAGTAGTATGTAATAACACTAATCTGAATTAATCCCAAAACCAAACCCGAGCCGTTACTTGTAAGAATGTATATATCCAAACGGAGCAACGAATACGCTAACCAACAGAGACCATTGAGAAAACAGGCTAACGAAAGCCAGAAAGGCATGTACTCTAGGCCTTTTGTCTTGTTAACCCTGTAAATCGCCATACATGGAACAGCATACATGCCAATGTTGACGGCGACACATAGCATTCCCATTACAATACCTCTCCATGACTGTGGATTCGGGATCAAAGAGCACGAAAGCACCAGCGCAATGTAGCAAACAGTCCCAACCAGACTCACAATACCTGCGTGCTTTCTTTGTTTCTTGCTGGCGTAGATGAAGTAAAAAATGACATAGGTTAATTCGATCAAAAGACCAGCGGAATTAATCGTTATAACAAGAAGACTGTTGGGAGTAATAAACCCATAATACACCCATAAGGCACAATTGAAGACGGTTACTATATAAGGATAAGGAGAGAAATCCTCAACTGTACGTTTCTTACAAATACTGTTAAAAGTTGGTATAGGAGAAAGAAAAAGACCGCAAGAAATTAAATTACCCACAATTCCAACAACTTGGCGAATCAAAGCTGTGCTAACCATCTTGAAGCAATAAAGAACGAATCAATCAACTAAAGAAGAGAAGAGAAACTATGAATGACGGATGTGAATTTGTGAAGAAGAAGAAGTAAGACGTGAGTAGTAATAAATGAGATGTGAATAACTAAGAGACGAACTCATCTCTATATATAAAGGGAGAAATTATCCAAATCCAATTAGAAATAAGAAATAGTCTTTCCTACCGGTAAACTGAAATTGGTCGCAGATATAGTTAGAGTTGTAATTGAAATCTGATTTACCAATTCTATTAGGAAACACCATCAATTCTACTAGGAAACATAATAACAATAACTAATTTATACCAAAAAGCCTCTTGGAATTTGCATTCAAAAAAAGTATAGAGATAACTTTTTCCTGGCTCCTAAAAATGCTATCCTCCGATTTATCCACATTGGAACTCTAATACTTTGGGAACATCCACAAGCAGAGATAAAGTTCCTAAACAATAAAATCGACGGTATTCATAGATCGGGAGAACATTTTCAAAAGAAATAGAAAACAATAAAATCGACCGTATTTATAGATCCGGGAACATTTCAAAAGAAATAGAAAAATTAAAAAATCTTTAACTGAGCTAGGAAAATGGTACAAGATAAAAACGATTATTATCATCGACTTTCTAGGGATAAGTTTTTAAAGAATACTACCAGAACATAGAATACTTCCATGCCACCGCCTTAAAGAGACTTGACAATATGTTATATGGCCCATACACGACAAATGTTTTTTTAGTGAAAACTACAAAGGGAGACCCATTTTCCCAGAATTTTTCCTTTCGAGAAATCACGGGCGCAAAACTTCATGCGCGCCCCATTTTCATCAAGAAAATTATTCTAAAACCCATAATTTAAAAATTTTGTTTTCCTCTTTTATAAAGGAAAAACTACTTCTCAATTCGTTTTCTTCTTCTGAACTGTAAATCTTCATCAACACCTGAAGATGATGTTAATGGTTTTTTGTGTTTGAATCTGGGTTGTTTTTGGGTTTGCTTCGACAGTTTGGTATCACCGTTTCTTCCTGGTGGTGGGGATAGATGGTGGCGGCTTATTGTTTGAGAATCAGATGTGAATTTGGGTAAGAAAATCATATGAATTTGGATAAAATCGGGGAAAGAAGAGTCAGATCGGTAAAATCAGACCATGATTTGGGTTTTTATTTGAAATTAGGGTTCTTGAATTTAGGGAAGAACATGATGATTTTTTTGCGAGTCTTCCTTCCCATCTATAAAACACACTCTCGATTTTCTTCTGCAAGTTTTGAATTCCATGGATGTATTTGATAAATAATTAATTGTGTTTCATATGTGTTGCTGTTGAAAGATTATTCACTAGAATTCTTAGAAAAGCAGCAATATGTCTTTGACTTGCATTAGCTTTGAAATCAATCATCATCGGTATTCAACTTGGAATGTTATGACCGTGAACATCGATGTCAAAAATCACCAATCATGTGGATCCTAGGTAACCTCAACTCCTATAGCTGTTTCTTTATTGAGTTGAGTTGTTGTTTCTGATGCTTGAATTGCGGAAAGAACAATGAGTGGAAGTGGGGTTTTGCCAACATTGAATAGTGTTTGTCATGGTTGAAGACAAAATATGGGGAGAGGGTTTAATGGTGAGGTTAAAAAAAACATAATTTGAAGAGATGGTGATGATATGAGAAAACTATGAATAGAAGTGATGAAATAGATGTATGATTAGGATTTTACATGGACTAACCGGCCAAAAAATGTTTAAATGTCGGAGAAGCAGAGAGGAGACCATATCGTATTTTTAATCCGGCGAGAAATTCATTACAGAGTGATCAACTGGTTAGGTGAGCCAATATCAAGTCCTTAAAACAACGTGTTTGTAAAAAAAGCCTAAATCACTAGCTTTTTCAAATGGTACAAAAGCGCTGCCACAAAGATTAGTAAATTCAATTTTCATTTGTAAGTGTTTTCTTTGTTGTAGTGGTCATTTATGTCATTATACATCTATAAAAGTTGTTGAATAATTTGTTATGCGATTGTGAAATGGATGCATACTCTGTTAGCCATCTACAGATGTCGCTTGTTATGTAGTCAGGAAACGGTTTGCATAACACGTTAAGCATCGACTTTTATGTCACTGGTGACCAACAAAGCAAAGACTGCACAACTTGTCATGCACCTACAATAATGTCGCATAACATGTATGCATTAATGAAAAATAGATGCATAACCTTTATACATTTGAAAACAGCGCATAAAGCATTATATCAGAAAATTATTGCACAATCTTTTTAGCATGCATCAAGAAAATGGATGCATAATGCATTATGCATCAATTTTTTATGCGCGCTAATACAATGTGCTACATAACTTATAATAGATGCATAATTTGTTATGCGTGGAGAAAATTATTTGCATAATTCACGTTATGCATCTACGCATCCTTTGGTGTTGCATAATGGTTATGTATCAAGTTTTGAAAATTTTGCCTAAAGCGATGATCACCTCCGATTTTCATGAAAAACAAAAAATTCATATTGTTGTTTGTGCTCGTTCGTAACTCTCTTTAAGAATTTCAACGATATAAATTTGTAAATTTCCAAGAAGTATGATTTTAGATATGCTATGTCCAAGTTGCGTTGCCAATTATACCAGATGCATAACAGGTGATGCGGATGCATAATCGTCATCATGAGACATTTCTAATAATTTCATATAATTATAGGTGTCACGGTACCCAAAATTAATTGTGGGCTTGACAATGAGAATATTATTTTTTTGGTCATCCCTAATTTTCCCTCTTTTCACGGGATAACATTATTTCCGGGCATTTTCCGAACCGAACAGTTCACTAAAGCCTGGAATACCCTAATGTGTGGTCTAGTGTAGTCCCAAACATGCTTGATCGTTGGATTTCTATCTAAAACTTTCTGTTATGGTATATATATACCTAAAAAGAGATGGAGGATACCCTTAAACGAATGAGTAGCCCGCCTCTACAAAATAAACTCTCTCAAGTTAGACGATCTGAATCAAACCCAAATTCTTTGTTTCTCAGAAAAATGGATGATTCTTCTTACCGATCTGGTTATTACCACTATTCTCATGATTCCTATGAAAATCCCAGAAGAAGAAGAAGAAGATGAAACCCTTGTCTTGCTGTTGTTGTTGATGATCTACTCGCTCACACAATGATTTTTCCTCTCAAAATTCAAGTTTCTTTGTGCATCATTGAAGCATTTCCTTGGTTGAGTTTGTTGCAGTTTGCTGGTAAACTCTTCATTTTTTTATGTTTTGATTTTATGTATCTGTTATTTGGTTTTAGGCTCATAATTTATTTATTTTGTGCAGCCAAACGTGCAATATGTTCTCTTTCTACGTTGAGAAGCGCTAGTTTAAGTAATAGACGAGGAATTGTCATGACTCTCTCTGCCGCTGTAGTCAATGATAGTGAATTAAGTGTTTCTTTCTTGTAGAGCTTCAATGAATTTTAAATATATACATGAAATCACTACGATCTGAAAATTAAATACTGGATCAACAAGGTAAACTCTTCATCGTTTTGTTCTTTTTTATTAAGGTTTTTTAGTGATTAAATGGCTCTTTTATTTCAGAGTCTCATCAAATTTTGACAGTGCGCCTATTCCCGTTGTTAGGATTCATTACCAAAAGAAACCTTGATTGGTTCTTGATAAATATTAGGTCTTAGTTTTATAACGAATGATTTATCTTGGTATAATGGGAAAGCAAATGACGAAATTCTACTTGAACAAAAAACAGAAGCTTTTTATGGCCATGTTGTTCTATATAGTACTTCCATGACTTAATTTCTTAATTCTAATATTTTCTATTTTCTTGTTTGTCATTTGTTTCCTTTCGTCCAGTTTTGCCACCTTGATAAATGCTTCCTTATTGAGTGTTGTGCTTAGGATTTGGCTGTTATGTGACGCATGTATAGGTTTCGTTGTTGTGTACTTGGTCTTTTCTTCTCGGCAGAACATGTCTTAACATCATCTGGAATCGATTTGAATTTCAGAACAACGGTGTAACACCGAACAAACGTTCGGACATGACAGTGTGTGAAGGAGCGTGAGAAGAATTGATGGAGCATTTGGAGTGGAGAACCCTTTTGGTCTGGTGTTCCCTGTCCAATCACAAAGATCAATCTCTATAAGGTCCCAAACCCGTTCTTTTTTACCTAGGAGAGGAGTGTATACAATGTTAGGCAGAAATCAGGGGGCATATAACACTTCTTATATGTTTGGTCATCAAGACAGAGCCGACCCTGTATTGTATGACAAACTACTACACTCTACTTTTTATGTATTGACCTCCCAAATGTTTAGGTGAAATACTGAAACCAAATTAGTATCTCTAAGTTTTGCAAAGCCCACATGTGTAGTCACATTTTGTATTTTTATATGACAATGCTGTGTACATAGTTGAGAGTTCATGACATGTGATCTCACTAATCACCGAGCTAATTATTGCTAACTCTCATTTTCGTTTCAGCGCTGCGCATGTGGAGTTAATTGTCGTTTAAAGAAACAAAATTCATATGCGCATATGACTGAGATGGAGGAAAGTTAAGACAGTGAAAGATCAAGTTATGACTCAAGATGAAGTAGTTCAGGCGTTGAAACAAGAAGGTAATGCACTTTATGAGGAACTCCATCTCCTTAGCCGAGTCTGAAATGAAGGAAAATCTTGTAAAATAGCACCCAAAAGTTTCTGAAGATGCCTGAACTATATCAGGTATACATCATTTACATTTCTTATAATTCATTGGTATGTCCGGATTCACCACTGTAGGACTCTTCACATTTTCTATAAGAGAAATCTCGATGTTTGTAATGATCACTCCCATAAACTTCACTCAATGTGGAGATATACTACAGTTCTTCTTGATTTCTAGTTATTGAGACCTATGGTGTTATTTCTAAAAGCTGATTTATTTATATGTCATATGGGAAAAGGCTGAAACTGTAGCTGCAACTTAAATCAGTCACACTCTTGAAGCTCACCACTGAAAATAGAGCATCACATCTGGATGGTACTCTCAAGTTAGGAATGTGAAGAACAAATAATATGACAAGAAACTACACACCACGCCCACAAATGCTGACCTGGTTAACATGAAATGTATGTTCCTTGTCGATGAGTTCACACAGCATGAAATTGGTTAATCTGAATATTCAAAAATGCCAACTTAACTTAACATTCATCATTTGGCTGTAGCAAAACCAATTTCCGTCCTTAATTGAAGTCTAAGTTAATGTAATTCTTGCACCACAATGATGTTTTATTGGTTTCATTGTTGTAATTTCCACATCAAAGTTCTGTATATTTGTTAGACTATAGTTGGATGTGGATGAGTGTTGACTATTATGACCTCGATTTCTTTATTTACAAATACAACATCTACTCAGACGCATCTTCTTTGGCTGCGCAACATCTACTCAGACGCATCTTATTTACCAAGACTATAATTGTAAGAACTTCACCTCAGTGGGCATGCTTTTTCCTAGCATATAATGATTTGCAATCTCCTCAACGGAGTTTATGTTCAAAGGCGATTGCCGATTAGTGTTTACGTAAAAACTGAAAACACCTTGGAAGTTTAAAGTGCAGGTGAATTGAATCGTATCAATGACATCGAGAGATACATCAAGAAGCCTATTTTGTCCTATTAGGTGACGCCCCTCTATTGGATTGTGACGCCCCAATAATAGCTTTCTACATCAATGACTTTGTTGATACCTAACGGATGGAAATACATATGGGCCTAACACTACAAGCCTGCCATATCCATATATAGAATATATCCATTACTCAAAAAAACATTCTCAATCGTTGGATCATCCATCAAAATTTCTCCCATACCCTAAAAAAACGAGGGAACGAATAATATTTTGTGCCGTCTAAAAACTAAATCCGCCGCCTTCATATTTCCTTGCTAGATCTTAAAATTTCCGTGGATGACTCTCATTCTCAGATAATGGATGATTCTTCAAGAATATATTTATGTCTCACATTACAACTACTAGGCAACAGCGATAGGCTGTCCAAATTCCATTGAATCAAAAATCTTCCATTTCTCGCGGGGGTTTGGGAGGAAGAAGGGTTTGTTCCTTATTCGTGAACAAAAAGGAGATAAATTTGCTTCCCTCTGGATAAGCCATGAAGGGATCTTGTGGTTATGCTCCAAGTTTCATGACTCTACTCATCTAGTATGGGTTAAACCGGTTCACTGGAGTCTTGATAACAAGTTTGAAAGTTTGGCTGCTTCTCGTGGTATTAACCAAAGTGGCGAGTTCTTAAAACTTTCGGGTGGTACTAAATCTGGGGTTCTATCGATATTTTCTTCCCTTCCCAGAAGGAGATTGTTCTGAGTGGAAATCAATTGTTTCTTCTTTTCAAAAAGCTTTGTCGTGATTCTGGGTTAAAGGATGATATCAAATTCCATGTAAGATAAATTACTCTAGGCAACAGCGATAGGCATTTAGTTCTCCTTTTCTTGGTCGATTTTTCATTCGTCCTACGGGCTTTATGAAGTACAGGGGTTTCCGAGGTATCATCACAGTTGCAATGGAGGACAGTGATAAGAATGTGGTATGTGCTCTTCAATTTCTCCTTCAGTAGTTAAGATTGGATCGAGCAACTGTTTTACAAAAGCTTTCAAGCTTATTTCTGATTCTGCTTTCTTAAGTCTATATATTACGTAAAATCTTAATATGTAACTGCTGTGAACTTGCATGCTAAATTCTTATTCGCAATGGTAGGCCATAGTAGGTATTTAGGCGTTCTTCTTCGTGGCTTCGCCACCTTCCCATGACTTGGTTAATAGATACTTTGGTTTGGTGTAAAAGTCAGAACATGGTAGTGCGGGAATCATATTTTAAATTTACAGATATAAGAAGTTGAACCCCATGAACTTATGTAGATGAATACTACTCAGTGAATAGTATACATGTATGAAACTTCTTAATTATATTGCATCAGCCATGTGATCACTGTGGAAAACTATTCGTGATCATCCATCCACACCATAATTTTGTTAATGATGTTTGTTTCCACTTCTGAGCTTTTATGCCCTTGTTCACTGGCTGAATTACAGCTTACCTTTTGATTTCAGTCATCCGCAGCCTCATATTATGTTGTGGGTGTGTTTCCATCTCTAGTAGACCATTGGACAGTGCTTTAAGTGACGGTAGCCAAGGCCAACATGTACGGTAGTAGATCAAACTGAAGCAGTTAAACATGATTTTAGGACAAGCAACAAATTTTTTGCTCATGGACAAAATCCCAAATCAACAAATGAGTAAAAAAACTAGTTATAAGGTTTCCTGATATAACAGCAGAGCCAGAAACAGAAGCTCTCGAGATGGATTTCAGGACAAGCAACAATTTTTTTTGCTCATGGACAGAATTCCAGCTGGGGCACATGATAAATTTTAGATTCTTTGAATTTTTTTGTGGACGAGGTATTATTATTAAACAGGTGAACATCTAGATTTTGGTTATAGAATTCGCCTATTTGAAACAGAGTTTACTTGGAAGAAGCAATCAGCAACAAGCATATTCTAAGATAGATATCATGTTTTATTCATACGACTCTCCCGATTTCATGTTGATACGGAATAATTTGGCATGTGATAGTTTGACTTGCAAAACCTGCTACTTCACCTATTTGTTCTGAGACTGCTTAAACCATTGAGTGATATCCAAAAAAGATACAAAGATCATGGAATTATACCGCGTTGAAGCGGGGAGGCGCATAATTATATTATAGCGTAATTAACAGACTGAACTACCATTATGGAGTATCTCTGCAGCAGTTAAAAGACAATTTCAGGTTCTAAACCAATAAAAAACATATAAATATTGACTACAACCATGAAAGACAAACCTAATAACAAGATAAGAAAAACTTGACTAAATCTGAGAAATAAAGTTCAAAGATGGAATCGTCTCTTTCCTAATAAGCTAATCTGGTGGTTATAGTTGTGCACCTGTTATGCCAGTTTTATAACAAAGACCTTCAGATTCTCTGGCAAAAGAAATGGTAGGATCGCCTGCCTCACAATATATAAAGGGCTTGTCACTGTATAACCTCAGGAACCACCTTTCAATATATATAGGTCATTTTGTCCATCTTGAGTCCTGGTGAGAAGAAATGAAGTGAAATAAAGCCAAGGATAAATTTGAGCAGAGACTAGAAATAAAGCGAAGGATAAATATACCTACAAATCCAAGATAAGTATGCTACACAAAATAAACAAATAGTACTAAGTAAAACAAAAGAATGCACCTTCTTTGTGAACAATTCCCAAGCCTGCCATGTTTACCATCCTGGAATTCTAGAATAAACCAAAAGAATGTCAGACAATAGAAAGCTAGAAAATGATCTTTTTATTTATATGTACAAAAAAGAATGATTTGGGACCTTACATAGATTGATCTTTGTGACTTTATAGGGAACACCAGACAAAACAGGGTTCTCCACTCCAAATGTTCCATCATTTCTTCTCATGCTCCCTCACACACTGTCCCGTCCGAAAGTTTTTTGGGTTTAACGCGGTCGTTCTGCAATTCCAATGGATTCCAAATATTGTTAAGACTTGTTCTGCCGAGGAGAAAAGACCAAGCACACAACAATGAAACCTATATGTGCATCACGTAACAGCCATATCCTAAGCAGAAGACTCAACAAGGCAGCATTTATCAAGGTGGGAAAACTAGACGAAAAGAAACCAATAACAAGCAAGAAAATAGAAAATATTAGAATTAAGAAATTAAGGCAAAAGCATCAGAGTCATGGAAGTACTATATAGAACAACATGGCCACAAAAGCTTCTGTTTTTTGTTCAAGTAGAATTTCGTCATTTGCTTTGCCATTATACCAAGATAAATCATTCGTTATAAAACTAAGACCTAATATTTATCAAGAACAAACAAGCTCTCATTTAGTAATGAATCCCTAACAACGGGAATAGGCGCACTGTCAAAATTTGATGAGACTCTGAAATAAAAGAGCCATTTAATCACACTAAAACCTAATAAAAAAGAACAAAAGGATGAAGAGTGTACCTGGGTTGATCCAGTATTTAATTTTCAGATCGTGGTGATTTAATGTATGTATGTAAAATTCATTGAAGCTCTACAAGAAAGAAACACTATCGTTGACTACAGCGGTAGAAAGAGTCATCACGATTCCTCGTCTATTACTTGAACTACCCCTTTTGAAAGCAGGAGGAGAAAAAATTGCACGTTTGGCTGCACAAAATAAATTAATTATGAGCCTAAAATCAAACAATAGATACAAAAAATCAAAACTTAGAAAGGAAAATGAAGAGTTTACCAACAACGGCAACAAACTCGGTCACAAATACTACAAAGATATGCACGAGAAACTTGTATTTTGAGAGGAAAAATCATTGTGTGACTGCCTAGATCATCAACAACAACAAGACAAGGGCTTCATCTTCTTCGGGATTTTCATAGTAATCATGAAAGTATTGGTAATAACAAGATCGGTGAGAGATAATCATAAACGTACTCTTGAAGAAGAATCATCCATTTTTGAGAAACAAAAGAATTTGGGTTTGATTCAGATCTAACTAGAGAGAGTTTATTTTGTAGAGGCGACTGCTGATTCGTTTAAGGGTACCCTCTATCTCTTTTTAGGTATTATATATACATAAGAGAAAGTTTTAGATAGAATCCAACGGTCAAGCATGTTTGGGACTTACACCTAGACCACACATTAGGGTATTCAAGGCTTTAGTGAAGTGTTTGGTTTGCCCCTTTTTTTTTGGTAGTGTGTCTGGGCCATATAACATATTGTCAAGTCTCTTTTCACAAAATTCAATTTGGTGTAAGTACTACTTCCCCTTCTATTAGAGTTTAAGCTCAAACATGTTGGAAGGTTGAAGAATTTGTGGCAGAAACTTGGAAATCTTACAAAGTGTGGCAGACTTAGTGTTAGTACGCTTGTGGCAGAAGCGTAACAAGAAAGATGGTGAGAGAATCTTGAAGAACAAAGAAGTGTGAAGGTTTCGTAACAATAGGCGTGGCTGAACAAAAAGCAAAGAAGAAACAACAACAAGGTTGTGAAGTAAGAGAAGTAATCACCAAGGGGTGATGTGTGAAGACAACAAAGGGAGGTTAATACCTATGAGTTGTTGAGTTCGAGACGTCACAAGGTTGTGAGCGTGAAACAAGATTGTAGGCGAGCAAAGTCTACAAGTTGAGTTAAGCAATCCCAGTGGGGATTTGGCTAGAGAAGTGAAGCAATTCCAGGGTGAAATTTGAAGAGTTGAGTGGAAATCTGTAGTGAAGTAGGTAAACAAGTGTTGAGTTTGAGCTACAATGCTCAATGAAGAACGTTGAAGGTGAGCTATAATGCTCTGTGATGAGTTTAAAAAAATTGGTTTTGTGTTTGGTTAGCAAGATGAACAGAGCACAAAGAGGTGTTTGTAGCTGATTAAAAATGTTATTAAAACTGCGATGAAGAAAGTGAAAAACTTGTCTTTGGTTACTTGAATGGTATGAAGATTGTTGTTAAGCAAAATTAGAAGATTGCTTCATTTTAGTTGGTTTCTTTGTTTGTGCTTCGTTTGTTAGTTTGTTGTTTGTGCTTTGTTTTTTATTTGAGTTTTAGTTTTATTGACGGAATTCCGGTGCGATCATGAAGTTTGGAAAAGCTATAATCGAGTATCAAGGAGTAAGGGTTTGTTTGGTGGTTTCTTTGAAGAAGAATGAGAAAAGACAAGAACGTGTTAATGTTTATCTATGGAAGAAGAGGAATGGAAAATGAGAAAAAGACAAGGACGTGCAAGCGTCGATCAATGGAAGAAGCTAAGGAGTTGAAGAGGGTTACGAAATTATTGTTAAATGATATCTTGGTTTAAGGGAGGATGTTGGAAGTTAAACCAAGATATGGTATTGAGTTCTAGAGAGTTCTAGAAGAGTTCTATTTAGAGTTTGTTTATGTCGGAATGTGTGCTTTATTTAGAGTTTGCTTTTATTAGAAAAGTAGTTTGAGTGATTGTCAAGTTTGTGAGACTATAAGTAGGGTTTCATTAAGGCATGAGTTAATGTATACCAAAGTGATTATCAATGTAAAGTCTCATCGCAGCGTTCGCGTGGCGGCTGTCATTTCAGCCTAGCCACCGTTGGATACATCTGATGATTTTGAAATCTAGGCATAAATATATTTTATTCATTTCTTAAATTTTATTAATTAAACACCGCTATACTTTTGGTTAATTTGAACTAAACCCACTTCTCTACCAGTCAGTATTATCTTCTCCAATTTGGTTGGGAAAGATTAGCGAATAAAACTTAATAGAGAAAGGTCAGAGAACTAACGTAGTCAAAAGGGTTTTCCAAAGTCACATATTTTGAATCATCAATTTGTTTATCATCAGCTAAATGGAACGCTTGCGGTTCCGAAGACTTCGATTGTGGTTGGACATTTATAATGTTAATCAGTGTTTGAATTAGTTACATTTGGATCCTAAACCCCTCTCCCTTCAATTCGAATCATCAGAACTCTGTATATTTTAATTTTATTTGAATGCGGATGATAATCATGGGGATTAATTTTACAGTTTTTAATTTCCTGCCTTGAAAATATCAATCCGATTTTAGTGTAATGTAGAAATATCACTACCATCACCAGACAATTTATTTGGATTAGTTGACTTACTTTGACACAACTCATGAAAAGTTTGATCCATCAAGCATCTGTAGTAGAATGAAAGAATTCGCATCCAATGCCATACAAAAGGACTGAGAAGGAAATGAGATATCGAATTCATGGTTTAACAAATAAATAAAAATGATTCGATATTTTCACTGAAATCTAGATACTACAGCTGTTAAACAGAATCCAGCACGAGCTGTTGGGCGCGGGATTCATTTTACCATCGCGCAAACGCACGCGCGATAGCGAGGACTCATCAATCTCGATCGATTTTCTTGCTTCAACGTTGCTCTCCTCTCTCTTGATCGAATCTTACACGGCATCGGTTGGCCCATTCGTATCATCTTTGGTTGCCTACCTGCAGCATGCCCAGCTAATGCGTTCCATGAACCGTAACTCGATTGACCTGTGGCGCATTGGGATAATTTTTCACATTCGAACCTCGCCAGTGTGGGCAAGCAACCATGAACATTAACTCTCTTCCATCAATACTGAAAATCTGTCCAAAGTACGAACGTCATCACTACTTTGAAACTTGCGACGCCCAGATGCATACGCTTGTTCTCGTGGTTTCTGTTGTGGGTTCATGGCTGCCATAGGTTGATGAGTGGCTCCTCTTGCATCTTTTAAGACGGATTTGTTGAACCGATTGATTTTCGTGATTTTCTTTTCTCAGAGACTTGGGAAAATTTTAAAGCGGAAATAATAAGAAGAAAGAGATATAGGTGGGATCCGGGCGAAAATCCCAACACTGGAAGAAAACACGAAAAATAATACAGTAAAAGAAAGAAAAGTAGAGAAGCAAACAAGGAAAAGTTCACCATAATCGAGTCTCACCCTATTTTGCATTAACAGGGCTTGCTCATTGGGCTGCAATCGAATATCCATTGGGATTAATTCATGGGTATTTCAGTAAATCACATAAACTTCTATACATCTTATCTTCAAGAATACAAAAGGCTGACTGATTGCACCAGTTTGTATCAGTGGTGAGTGAGGATTTGTCGTGGGAAAAGATAAATCAAAGAATATGGTTCTCATGAGCCACCTACTACTGGCTTCGCACACGTGGCGTAAATTCCCGATATTATGAATGAAAAATGAATATTTCAGTCGAAGATATGGAATTTCAAAAATTATAAAGGGGAGGATCGAACTCATGACCTATTGTGTCATAAGGTAGCCTCTAACTTAGTGTTATCTTGGTGGAATTGATAGAAAAGATAAATCCCATGATGGTGGTTTATTTGACTTAAATACCATAATTGCTTTATTAATTAGTGTTTCACTAATTGCACATAATAAATAATCTATTCATTATAAAGTGTTTTATTAATTAGTGTTTCACTAATTACTCATAATAAATGACTAATCATTTTTTAATTATAAATGTTTTCTTAATTAATTATAATATTTATTTTCTATTAATAAGTTATTTTGATAAAAATAGAATCAATAGACATTTTCTGCGACAATGAGTAGTAGAAGAGGTGGAGGCCGAAAGATTAGTGGTGGTTAAAGAAGTAGACCAAGCACAATTATATTTATTTTTGTTCTTTTATCGTAAAATGGGATACAAAGTCCATTTTTACAGCATCCAACTTGCCAAAATTTTTTTCTCCCTCTTCTCCTCCAAATCTATTCATGCTAGTTTTGGTTTTAGTGGAAGAAGTAGTGGCGGTGAATGATGGTGAGTAGTGATGGGCAATATTAATTTTATGTTGTCGTTACAACATGTCGATAACATCTAATAATTAATGGAAGATGTGGTTGGTTGTTTTTAACACTTTTTGATAAAGGGAAGGTACCATATATTTTAGGATGATGATATCGCCACGACAATATATTCATGATCGTGGTTGGATCACTTGGTGGTACCCCCCGTTATCTTTGGTACTATATCGTATAAATCATGATTTTTAATGTTAAAATAAAATTGATTGCAATACAAAAAAAAACATATATACACGAAAAAAAAATGTAAAACTAATCAATTGACAAATTTTGTTCAATCTAAACCTCATACATGGCATTTGTGATTGAAAATTAAATTGCGTCGAACAACCTACATGGGATGGGCGATGATGGTGGCATTGGTGGAGTCAAAAATTGACATTAAGGAGGCCTATTTTTTTAAAAAGAAAACATGTAAACTTTAGTGGACTAAACCATAAATATATATTGACAAAGTACTATTTATAAAATAAACTAAGAAATTTATGTAGTTATTAAAAATTTAGGGGTTAGAGCCGTGTTAGTCAACCCTTGGATCCGCCACTAGGTGGTGGTGGATAAAAAAGTGGATTCATATGGTTTTATGGTGGTGGCGGTATTGGTGAACAAAACATATTATGCTAATTTCATAAGCCACAAAATGTGTAACGCTATATTATAAAGTATAAAACGTGGTTGATCATTCTAATGTTAAATTAAAATCGATAAAACACATGTCCATTTTAAAAATTGGTGCAATCAATTGCCATGTTATGTAATAACTAAACGAACGACCACGAATCAAGATCGGAACATATGAAATTATTTATTATCGATTTGTTTATGTAAAGTGGTCCGGATTTGTCTAGGCAAAGATAAATGATTAATTAAATTTCTATTATAAATGTCCTTTAATAATCTAACATAAATACATAATTTTACTAAAAATATATTAATTCTAATGGTGGTAGTGTAAGTAGGGTTAGTATAGCGGTGGCGGTGTTTGTGAATGGTGGAGGCGGTAACATTACTATTGGTGGAAAAAAGCGGTGGATGGTTTTATGGTGTGATGCGGTGTTGGTAATAGTAGTGTATAATAATAATTTTTGCTTTTTAGTGAGTTTTATTGTATTGTGAAAGATGTAATTGGTTGTTTTTAGCACGATTGATAAGGATAAAAACCAAATATTTAGAGGATGATACCGAACGTATAAGACAATATGATCATGAGACTGCTCGATCACATTATTATATAAAGGCAATTGGTGTACCCGCGTAAGAGAATATTATCGCTCTCTCAAGTACTATTACATTCTTTTTCCCGAAAGACCATCAATGTCGAGTTGTTTCGCGACAACTACCTACAAAGACAACAACTTTCACTCAATTACCGATATAAACCTTATTGACTGGAAAATGTATTTGCATTCTAAAATATTTGTTTGAAAATTATGTTTGTTCATCAAAATCATCATAAAAACCTCTAAATCATAAATCTAAATTTCGCCTCCGATGTTTATAGAATATTTTTATATTTTACATTCTCAAATCATGCGACCTCTTAATGACAAATCAACAATATCAAATTACGGATCAATATGTATAGGTTTCATTCCATTGGGTTAGAAGGTAGAGTATACATGAGATAGGTGATCACCACATGAGAATATGAGTGAGAATACTTCAATAATTTGGTCAAGAGATAAGGTCAAAATTTAAGATTAACTTTCTATAGGACTAATTAGATCGGCCGATAGGAGTGAATAAAATATGGATTAATAATAATTTTTCACGTAAGACAATTGCAAAACATGGTTTGGCTAACTCTACTATGTAAAGAGTGGTCAAGATTTGTCCTTCCTCAATTGCTATGTTATGTGAGAAGAAGGTGATATCTAAGATTGAGGTATAATTCAAATCTATTAGATTCATACCATTTTTACAATTGGATGCCTTGAAAAAATTACGTGTTGTTATTATTATTACGGGAAAGGGATACACCGACCACACTTAGGCAATAGCTCACTTCGAAATGATTGGTGTTGCCTATCTTGCCTAGGAATGCAACAGGAATTTGAGAAACAAGGCACCTACGATGTCAGGTATTTTGGATATAGTAACTTAGACCCATGTAATACTTATGTTTTTTTTTTTTTTTTTAGTTTTCCCACAATCTATTTATTTAAGAAAAATGAACATTGCAAATACATAACGACAACAAAATTAGACATTGCGTTTGACAATACTGCTCACGATGGTTCTAAAGCGACAAAAGAAAGGAATTGTTGTAGAAGAATTGTTGGGATATACAACGGAATACTTGATACGAATGAAAGAGGTATAACTATTTGATTAAAAATCACATAAAGTTCACGGTAGAAGATGACATCAAGTTTAAAGTTAGTAACAAACATAATATGGATAACTAAAATGTTAAAAACAAACAAGATATATAAACTTAGAAAGTCATTGGGACTTGAAGAGGGCCAATTTTGAAAACTACGAGTCTTAGAAAGCAACGATCCACAATACCATAATTTTTTTTTATAAATATTCAACGTAGAATATGTCAACCTTTGGTAAAGGATCTATTGACAATCTATTAATTTGAAATAGGATCATGGAGTACAATATGTGTTCAAGGTTCTTTATAAGGTAATGTGTCGCTGATTGTATTCCAAGTGAAGGTAGGAACATACGGAAGTGACAAAATGTCCAAGACTTTTGAAATTACTAAAAACCGTTAAGGCAATTGTTGGGCTAACTTTGTTGAAGATTTAATGGCGAGGGTTCGCATATATACAATCCATTGAAAAGGTAATGGGTACACATTTTAAACATTGTCATCTAATGGGTGTTAAAAATTACGGAAAATCATGTCACATTGGATGGTTGTATCATTCGTTCGATGTAAAAAATACTATTCTCTTTATTTGGAGGATCGACAACATAACCATGATAGAAGAAGAGCCACCGGGCGAAATAGGAGCATGTGGAGACTTTTATGGACGATATTGATTAGTTGATTTCAACTTTGAGATGAGCGTTGTTTGACATATTTCCAAAAATATTTAAACTTCCATGTTCATGTGACATTTTCTCATTATAAGCAATGAACCTAAATAAAAAAGTGTCTGGAAGTTAAGATTATATTTCTTTCGTTTGAGCAAATCTCAAGTGGTAAAACATTAAAGGAAAAAACAAAGTAAAAAAAAAGGAAAATCCCAACTATTTTTATGATAAACACATATTAAATCATAAGGAGTTGATAAGTATTCGGGACACAAATTATACGATATATTAAAAATGAACTAACATCATAGCGTGCGTTCGTTAAATAAAGGTTAAAACTAATCTTAATATAAAGAAAAGAGGTATTTTTTTGGGTAAAAAAAGGACAAAATAAGCTTGTGTGTAACCTTGATATTACTAATATGACCTTAAATATCAATCATTACTCTACATATGTATTGAAGGTTAAAAAGGTACGTTAAATCAATGTTTGTTTATTTTACGGGAATGTCATTGTTTTTAAAAATGATCAAAAATTTAAAAAAACTGATATCTTTCAAAATACATATAGGATTTTGCAAAATTAGTATATTTGCAAAGCTCGTTGAATTATCTATGTAATGAGTACAAAACAAGAATATTAAATTTTATTTTAATAATTTTTTCTCATTCTTATCAAATTTGGTGTTATTAAAAGGATCAAATTGACGCATATCCAGCACATGTGGCCTTACTAGTATAAATCAAGCAAACCCTATAATTTCCGTAGATAAAGAGTGAGGGCGGAGACTACCAGTGTGAGTGGAGGCGGCGTTTAACCAACAACTATTAGAGAGATTATGATTGGAGTTTAATCGGAGTTTGCGGTTGCCAAATTCAGATGGGAAGATATGATTCGGAGTTTTGGTTTGAACTTTGAAGTTCAAAGAGAAGAGAGATCATAATGACTTATCCTCTCAAATCTAAGTTGTGTAGTGTCACAAGTGTTTCCTTAGTTGAAGGAGAGTAATGAAATAGATCAATTTGGAGCATGGAGTACTGATCTGCAGAAAATTTCAAGACCTGATATATTTGCCGGTAATCACTGAATTAGAGATGTTTGAAGTTGTTTGTTTCTCCAGGTATCAATTTGTATAGTTTAGACTCTAGACAAACAACAGGATTTGAACAAGAATATAATTGGTTTTAGTTCGGAAATGATTTCAGGTGTATTCATCTCTGTGTTATACTTGTAACTTTTCGATTTGAACATAGAAAAAACCGTTGCCAGGTTACATTTCGATTTTCTCTGTAGAACTTAATATTACAAATATTTAGTTCTGATTTTTCCATGTGATTTAATGATTTTCCAGCAAGATTTTCCATGTGCCATAGCCTTTCTTTGACTGTAATACAAAAACCAGTGTGGACTAATAAACTGTCCCCAACTAAATTGTGAAGTTTGGGTAAAAGTCTAAGCAATTGCTGCTCTGGTCTTGTAGTGCCGCTATCATGAAGCCATCTTGAATCATGTTAGAAAAAGAATTCAAAGGAATAGGAGGCAAATCAGTGGGAAAGTGAGCTAGCTAGACTCGATCAAAGTGATCCTAGAATAATTCAAACCTCACCATCCAAGCCAAGCTTTGGGTCTCAATAATCCCATATGCATGAGTATACTAATATCTAATCAGTATTCATGCGTTGCGCGGACGCGGTGTTGTCTTGATCCAAGAGAGTTAATTTAGAGTTTTGGTACTCTCGAAGTATCAAACAACAGAGAGCATTAAAATGGAATAAGAACTTAAATAAGCATCCTTGTACCCATTGAAGTTAATACCGGTACAAGGATGCTGATATAGCTTCTTATGTTCTTGTAGAAGGATCGGTATTAACTTCTAGAACTAAGAGGTGACTCTGAATATTGGATTAGACAAACAAACCCACAATAAGCTTAACTATATATCCAATTAGTAGTAACTGAGAGGTGATATTCATCTAACATAATAAACTTTGTTAATCAAACATTATATTGCGTTTGTTACCACATTAATCCAAGGCATTATCCTTCTATTAATCAACTAGGTGAGTCGTCTATTAAGAGGTTTTTGGATTTTAAGACGCTTTTTCAAAATTGAGCCACATGATCGCCTATTCGGCCAGATAGGGGGGAAAGAACCCACCAAGGGCCAAAAACAACTAAACACCATAAAAGAAGAAGGGGAATGGGTAGTGGTAGTGTGGAATCAATTCTTTGTCTCAAACATAACAAGATTACTGTATATATGGTACCGAATTATTTGGTCGAAGTCTAAAATGATGAACGGGGCCGGGTATATTTAATGTTAGCATGTGGCATGAGTAGTTAAGGACTTTGGGGTCTTATCCCATCTGAAATTACCAATGCTCAATGGGATGTAGATACTAGATAAGATTGCCTGGGCATTGTATACTTTCTCCGAGGCTTTTTAGGTTATAGCGAACAAGGGTTTGCTGAAACAAGTTACAAGCCTTATCCTAATTGTGGGATCCACTGTGAATCCCAAACATCAACAACAGTTGGATATATCCAACTATGTCTTTTGGGTTTTGCCTGAAATTAACCCTAGAAAAATATCTTCTGCCGCTCTATATAAGATAAACCTTCTTCATCATTTTTTTCTAGATCTAAGAATTTCTGAAGCCAAAATTCATTTTCTTAATAATGGATGGTTCTTCAAAAAGAATATGTTTTATCCCTCACTGATCTTAATATCATTCTTACTACTACTCTCATCATCCCAATAAAATTGCCTGATAATTCCCTCACACAATGGCCCATCCGGCTGAGTGATCTGTCCTATTTCATGAATTACACTTTTTTTTCAAAATCTTTTTTCGACGGAACAACCTGAATAGGTAATTTTTTGTTCTTGTTACTTTAGTTGTTGGTGGAGTCTCTTGAGCTTAAGATTAGAAGTTAATTTTGTGATGTACATATAGGTTTTGAAGTTGTTTGATTCGAATTATCTCCTTGGCAAAATAAGTACTAACATTATCAAGAATCATTTGACTTTTTCTTGAGCTCAATTCAACCGACTAGCTGAATGAGGTAATTTTGTGCAGAACATCCACATGGACTGAATTGACCAGTGTCACTGTAATGATCCAAGGATTTCATCCAATATTGTGTACCACAATGAATCGGTTAAATTAACTCGAATGTACCTTTATGCTTTCTTCTTATTGGTATCCTTTCTTCCAGTTTTGTCACCCAGATAAATGCTTCCTTGTTGAGTCTCTTGAGCTCATGATTAGCTATTATGCGATGAATATATTGGTTTAGTTGTTGTTTGATTTGTCCTTTCTTCGTCACAGAACAAGTCTAACATTTTCAGAAATCAGTTGAATTGCAGAGCGACGGCGTTACACCCAAGGAACTTTCAGACATGACACAGGATGAAGAAAAAGCATGAGATCAAATGTGAAGTGAAACCCTGAGGCACTTTTCAAATTAACCTCTGCAGCATTTTTTCAACTTTCTGCAGGGCTATGATCTGACTTGTAAGACCGTTGCTCTTAATAACACTACTTGAGGGGTCTGTGTCTGCAAGAATTTTACTTACAAAGGAATTCACCTCAATGATTTGTGTATTTTAAAAACAACTTAAATCCCAAGAAGAAGAAAACCTTTAGTTCTTCTTTTTCTTTAGTAATTTTAAACTGAAATGAATACCATTAAAATCCCTTTTGATTGATATCATTAGTGATAGGTATAGCAGTCACTGTTCTATATATTACTTTTGGATTCTTTCTTTTTACTGAATTTGACATCTTATTAGGTTGCACACTGACGATCCACTGGATATGCTTACTCTCTTAGTATTCTTAATAGTGCCACCAGCGATAGAACAAATTAATGATGTGGCCACTTGAATCATGATTTACTGTAACAACTTTTGCATATTTCTCTCAACTTATATATGCGTTATTCCTTTTTCCAATTTCGAAACTACACACTGATACTAGGATGCATTTACAAGTTTGACATGCTTGTATGGATAATGGGATGCAAAATAATATATCCTAATAGTACTCGATCTTTGAAGCAGCTCCCCGAATATTGATGGGCATTTTGAGGCACTAATATGCCGAATGGTGTGCAAAATAAAATAAAATAGATAAAGGTGATTCAAAATTACTTCAACATTGGGCGTGCCCTTGCCATCGGAAACAAGAGAAGTAGAAGGCGTATTGATGCCAAGTAATTCCATATTTGGGGGAGAGAAAAAAATCAAAGAAGAAAGTAGATTTTGCCGGCGACAGATAGTTGAGATTAGAAGTTTCAACTTCTGACAATTCTTGATTTCTTTGGGAAGCTTACGTTCAGATGCTAGATGCACTATCACCGAAATTCCAGAGGTTGTTGATGCAAGGTTCAGGCAGGTCTTTGATGTTACAGGCTTACAACTATTCAAATACATTCAAATCAATTGACCTTGGTTACGCTATTGCTCCAAGTTATATGGGAAATGCTTCTGATTTCGTGCTATTGGCAAACTGCAACGTCGTTGGATTGAAAATGCAAGTGACTGAATCAAGTAAAATTTTGATTTGCTGTAGAATCTGTAGATGAAAGATCCAGGAACCTTAGATTCTTTAACCACCCATATCCATGGGCAGAGTTTCAAACTTACTGCATTCATTGAAGTTCAACGACTGCAAATTAGTGAGGCTAGTAATTGAATCAGGTAAAGTTTTTATATAAGAGTAATAAACATTGAGATGCCTCAGGCTTCTCAAAGACCCAATTCACTAAGAAGTCTGGAAGCCTTGACACATTTATGCAGCTCCAGTATCTCCAAATTATAGGAACGACTGATAGGTATCATTCCCAGCTGATCTAAGTACCTATAGTCCAGCCAATAAAATGAGTTACATACTAAGACTGAAACTTTTGTCACTTGAGAGAGGTATAGAGATTATTATCGGACATTAACATACAACAAAGGGTTTCACCCATTTCACCAAGAAGCTATTAACAAATGTATCGAGAGGCGGTTGCAGAACTATGTGAAGGACTTCCTGATGTAAATGCTTATTGCGTACAAGTCACGGCTAGGCAGTTTTACATCAGTTAGGATCCAGAGGCAGTCGGTCGAAGTTTTGAAACAGAGTTTACTTGGAAGAAGCAATCAGCAACAAGCATATTCTAAGATAGATATCATGTTTATTCATACGACTCTCCCGATTTCATGTTGATACGGAATAATTTGGCATGTGAGCTCAATTGTAATTTATGGATACTCTAAAACAGATACAAAAGCCATCAGGTCACAGAACCAAGGAAAAAAAAAAAAAAAAAAAAGATTCTTCAATGCAATCTAGTCTGCACTAGAAAACTTTGAATGCTGACAACTGCATCCTTGGGCATCAAACACGCATATTTCCACTCCTGATCAAACTTTAGAGAAACAACAATGAGGCTGTGTCCATATTGACCAACAGTTCTAAGTTCCTTACTTGCTCAGGTAGAGAAGCATTCCTTAAGCCTAATGTTTCAAACTAGCAACATAATTTGGATTTTACTGTATGTCGACGAAATGGTTATCAAATTTTAAAATTGGATCTGAATTTCAGTAGTACTAGTTGATTGATACTTACTTTTCTGATGCCAGTTACTACACTTTCTTCTGCCGGAACTGGTACTACGTCTGAACCACCCTCCAACACCTGAAAGGAATCCTATTCCCGTGTCTGCCCGTACCAATCAATTCTTCTTAATATATACTCCCTCCGTCCCATTATTAGATGACCTAGTTGAAGTTTGCACAATTATTAATGCAATGAATAAAATGAGTGTTTTTAAGTACTCCCTCCGTCCCTAATTAGATGAGCTACTTGTAGTTTGCACAAATTTTAAGGCAAGGAGGAAATTGGAGTATATTTAAGTATTTTTACAATTATACCCTTATGGGCAATAATTAGTAAATTTAGAAACAATTTATCTCTTAAACTATACCACGGTTTTTATAAACTTTATACCGTTGAAAAGCATTTTAAAACACCTACTGCAACGAATATAAACATGACTATCAAATTATACATATTTCTTATAGAAAAAATAATCAATTAAAAGGGTAGTTTTAGAAATATCCCCTTGGTTAGTGAAATAGCTCATCTATTTGTGGACAAAACTAAAAACCAAGTAGCTCATCTAATTAGGGACGGAGGGAGTATTTTTTAGAACTATACCCTTATGGATAATAATTTGTAAAATTTAGAAATCATTTATCTCTCAAACTATACCATAGATTTTCAAAATTTTGTACCGTTGAAAATCATTTTAAAACACCTACATAACGAGTATAAACATGAATGTCAAATTATACATATTTTTTATGATACCGATAATCAATCAAAAAGGTAGTTTTAGAGATATCCTGATTAGTGAAATAGGGTGCGACTAATGATGGGACAAGATCTTAAATCAAGTAGGTCATCTAATGGTAGGACGGAGGGAGTATATATAAAGTAAATAAAGGAGAACAGTTTGGCTGACGTGGCGACTCCAAAACAATCCTCCCATTCTGTCCAATTAAGATAGGCCACGTGGAAAATACTGAATCAATATGTTACTTTTTTGAAGAGAAACGATTTTAATTAGACCGATTGGTTACATTTAGTAAAAATCTTAATCGTAACGTTTCCAACTGTTGGTCAATTAAACATAATTATCTTGATTGACTGAAGCAACAATCGAGATACAATTATCTTGATTAACCTGTACAATTTATTCGGCTAGGAGTTATCTGCACTGAATTGTTGGTTAGTTTGATTCTGAAGAATCATCGGATTAAGGTTACTATAACCAACAACATCCGGTCGAAGGTCATCGAAAACAAAGAGGCATTTTTCCTTTTCAAAAGAAGAGTCATCCATAGAAGAAAATCATGTTTGAAACGGAGTCATTGATTATCGCCACAGACGCACTGCAAAGAACGCATCAACGGACACACACCAAAAGACGCATCACTACTGAAAAGGGCTCAATAAAATTGAAACGATCTATATATTATTTTCCAGATTGTTTTTTTTGTCTATAGAGGTAACACTCACTTTCTTTTTGTTGCACGTCATATGTTGGATAATATTTGATTTAGGTACAACCTTAATCTTCTCTGCTTTTACAATATTCTAATGGCGATATCTCTTTCGTCGTCTTGATAATCTAAAACCTTTTTACACTGATAATTTGCATTAGCTCGACATGTACAATGGTCACTACTATAATGATACCAAATTTTTTCATTTTTAGTCACAATGCAAAATTTGGGCGATAGACTCGCGTTGACAACTGTTGAAGGCTGGGACCAAACGTGTTGGTGGTACCATTATAATGATCGAACGTTCGGAAATTCATTTGGATCGTTTTCATATGGTCTGTAATACGATGATTTTGATTTAGCATTGTTCCAGTCTCTCTTAAAACAGGTTCATTTCTTTCATTTTTTATCTATTTTTTTACTTTGCATTTCACGGTGATTTTGAGCTTTGAAAACTTAGATCTCTAACACAACGATTTTATTTTGTGTAGGAACCAACAATAAATCTGTTGTCATAATGGTTTATCCTCTTTGAGGAAATGTTTATGTGTTCTTCTTTGAGGAAATGTTTTCACTAATCTTGAATTTCTATCTTTCACCTGTAAATGAAGATAATCACTGTGTTTATTGTTTGCAAGTTCAAGTAATAATGTATTCTATTACTTAGGTTTTTAGCAATGTAAACCTTGGTATGGAATTTCAATGTAATTAATGGCAATAGACCTATTTCACACCAAAACTACTCCATGGTTACAAAATTAGTGTTAATAAAAATGGCTAAATTAAGTGTATCTCAAGAATCATTTAGGCTGCGATGACCAGCGGGAGGCCCCTGCAAACTGTATCGATTGTCTGCCATATACAAATTTTGATTGTATACGTTTTCATTTCAAAATTTAACTGGGCTAAGATTTTATTGGAGACTGTGGTTCAAATTTAGTGTTGACAAGAAATGAAAAAAGAATTCTCAATTTACAAAGACAAACACAATAGAAAGGGGCTGGGGTGCAAAGACTGTGTGTCATATATAGACTTTTGAAGTATTTGATCCTATGTTGTAAAAGGCGCTGGGCAAGGCAAGGCGCCAAGCCCAGCGCCTAGCGCCTTTGGCGCCTAAGGCGAGCGCCTAGAGCGCCCGAAAATTTAAAAAAAACAATAACAGGCATAATTTGGCGCCTAGGCGCCTTTTTTCTTGAGTCCAGCGCTCGCCTTTCACAACATAGATTTGATCCACAGCAAGTTAATTTTTCCATTTCTTCTCTTAGGTTGGCATCACCAACGTTGAGCTCTTGATTCTTTTTCGCCAATTGTTCATGTACTGGAGTGTCATTCAATACTTCTAAAATTACAACAAATACCACTAATAAGAACATTAAGAAAATTCAGATTTTCCTCATGGAAGTTTAACACATCTCTGAAACCTAAATTACCCGTTAATCTTCAACGTAGACCAACTTTTGAGAAGAAAAATCATAGTGCATGTAGATGCTTGAGTAGATGTAAGGAGGATGTACCCAACAATCCATTCGATTTTGAGCAAATTCAATACCAGAGAGAGACGACGGCGCAGTTGTGGCGGTGTTTGTTCAGTGAGAGTGAGAAAGAGAGTGTATACAAAGAAAACCCTAAAGTGTGGTGTGCCCCTTATCCTTATGAAGGGGTAGCAAGCAACTTCAATGTCGCAATCATTAAATTGAATTCTTCAAAAATTTGTTTAATGAGAATGAGGATCAAACCGAACCCACGGTTATGTTTCAGCCGTAACATTTTCCAAGCAGGGACGGAGCTATGTAGAGCTCAGGGGTGGCCCATGCCTCCCCTGTTTTTGCTTAATTCATTAGTGATCCTTCAAAATTCTTACTAATTAAAAGCAAAATCTCTTAATAAACCTCCCTAAATAAATTTTTTTGTCTATTAGCCCTCCATGTATAAAATTTCTGGCTCCGTCCCTGTTTCCAAGCTTTGAGTTTCAGCCGAAGGAGTCCAGATGCAGCTAGCATTGGAGTTCATGGCACTTGTATATCAACTTATGTGGGCTTATACTTTCCTACTGATGGCCGCAATAGAGTATACAACCCTGCTGACCCAGACAAAGTATAACTGCCGGTAAGGGCATGGTGCGACCCTGAGATTGCTGGTAAGATGTAATTTCTTTTACTTGACTGTAATATGTTTAACCTAAATTTGAACTGTGTTGATTTGTCTATATTCCGGTTCTAAAATGTTGATTGTTCCAAGATTTTTGACACTGAACTGAGAATGTAGCTGGTGTAATAGGGTTTGAATGCAAGTAGTATGACCCAAAAAACAAAGCATCTATTACGCCCATTCGAATTTGGAGTACTGGTACCCTTTTGGTGTTCCACGTCAGTATGTTAATTTTCTTCCTAATCTTAAAACACATTTATGTAGAATTATCAGGCGACACCTCATGGTCCATTTTCAGACTGAAATTCACATTTGAGAAAAATCATAGTGCCTATCTGGTCTTGATAATGTGATGTAAGCTAATCCTAATTAATGAAAACACAATTTGGCGTGTCCACTCAGCCTTTACAGAAGCAAAGCACATCATCAGAATTAAGCAAAGCACTTTGCCCAGCCAAAAAAAAAAAAACCGTTTTTTTTTTTTTTTTTAATTCAACCGTTTCTTTCAAATTCTCTTTTTCAAACTTAACAAGATTAGTCCATCACGGTGAGCGCTATTTTTAATTAAATTACTAATATGAGCATTATTTTTAATTAAATTATTTGCTGTAATATTGAATAACTAGTGCCTAATGGTTATAGTTGGGTACATGCTTGACTAGTTGCATATAATGTGCTGAAGCGGTGCTAGCTTCTTAGGTGGGTGAATCTAATTAATCTCATTGATGCTTCTTTTTAAGCATGTCATGGGGTCTGCTGTTATCCTTATGGCTGCCGGAACCAGCATGGTAAAGATGGTGACCCAATTTCTGAAACATCAAGCCATCAACAACTTACCCTCCCAATGATTTTTCCTCTCAAACAACTATGATATCACTACTCCATTCAGCTATCCATGAATGGATTAAACCATCAACAACTTACGTTCACAATGATTTTCCTCTCAAAACAAAAAATATAGCGTTGATGTCCTAATTTGTTGTTATATATCTATCTCGGTCTCAGATCTGGTTAGAAAATATCCAGGATCTTTATGTAGTTCTATCTCATTCACTTTTGGATCCTTCTGTAATCATAATTATAGACTATTATTTTCCTTTTGTTAATCTTGCCTTCTGTAATCAAATCTACTGATGTTATTTGTTACATTTTATATCTGTGAGTTGCATTAAGTATGAACTACCAGACATGACGAGTCAAATTCGCCTCCCAGGGATGCTACTAAAGTTACTCAAACTTAGTTTAGTCTTTGTGCATATGGGATGTCAAACACAAGTGAAACATGGTGAGATTTTCCTTTCAACAAGTTCCTCTGATGTCAATATTCCACAATAGAAAAGGAAGTTATGCATTCTAAATTTGCAAGGATTACTTCATTCCTGCGAAACATGTCCCAATTCGGGTTGAACTTTCTCTGGGAATTATTGGACACAAATTGTAGAAATAGGGTCTTCTTATCTATGTTGATACGTACCACGTAAGTTCAATTCTCACCCGCACCATAATCTAGTCTCACAGCATAGTAGTGGGCTAGTGTGGCTATGGAAATGTTAATAACAGGGCTTTATAACTGGACTACGGTTAAATTATCCATTGGGATTTTGAGATTGGTTGAGGGCATTCCAGTAAAATCAAACAAACTCCAAAGCCCTAATAGTGCTGTAGATTATTGAGTTATAGAGGAGACTAGCGGTGAGAGTAAGTGAGGCGGCGTCGAGGAAAAACCGGAGTTGTGATGATTAGAATGTGCCGTTACCAGAATGAGATCATACTGCTATCAATAATACTATTCAAATTTCAAGTTCCTGGGAGAAAACCACAGATTAAATCTAGACACTTAAGCTAATAACTTTCTGTCGAATTAATTAAAAGTATCCTAATTAAACACCAAAATGTGTACAAAGTTGATCTAAAGTAATGCCGAAGATGGTAGAACAATATTAATAATAACAAACCATAAATGAGTCCTCATAGCCGATAATCGAATTAACAACATAAAATAAAACACTTGTTCTTCAATTCGTATATGGTGTTGATAGGGTTACTTCCTGATGGAAAGATTGTCGGAGGTTAATTGGCAGCAATATTGGAAGACAAGTAGTGAAGACGAGGGATACCACAAACGATACGGATAGCCCGAACGAAATTCCTTTGCTCACAATTCTCTTGTTCTCCAGTGAAATGTTCTTTTTAAACTCCTTGAATTTCCAAACAAAAACAGGTTCCTTAGTGGTTGTACTCTTATCAATTTCGTCTTTTAATTCTGCACATTCCCCGTATATGAGCCCCTGATATTTATAAAGTTTCCGCATCTCCTTCTTAACCCTCCGTATCTCCCAAAATGACACCGAACCAATTGCCCAAGTTCCATACAGCATAAAAACAGTTAACATCATCAGAAACAAGAGCTTCAAAATACTAGTCTGGGATATGTTATAGTTAATTACGCCTCCGAGCAGAATCGTAAAGAGATTTGATTTTATTCTGACATCATCTACCGCACTTGCACACGATTTCAATAACTCTTTGTCATCTTTGTCAATTTTCTCGATCTTCTCTTCTAAATGCTTCATCCTCAACAACCTTGTTTCGTCTTCTTTTTTCCCATCATCACCCTTGTTTTTCTCATCATCATCCTTGTCAGCTTTTAGCAGAAGGCTTCTGATGTCAATCAAAACATGGTGAAGCTGCTGATTAACAAGATGTTCTTGAACTTGGGCCATCTGCATTTGGAAAACCCAGTTATTCAGCAAACCAAAGCACAAATAAAAGAATCAGAGGTATACGAAACACAATTTCACAAAAGAAAAATCGAAAACACGATTCACTGAATTTAGATCGAAATCATTATAACGCACTGGTTAGTTTAGATAGAAAACTTGAATAATTTTTAAAACCCACTTAAAAACCAGAATATGACGAATCCCAGACGATATTATAAGGAGTTAACGGGGACTCATAGATCTTTCGATCAAAAAAAATGACCATTCAGGAAAGAAACGCGTATCAATGGGAGCAGAAACCAAAACAACATTAATCGAACAAAAACTAACATAAACCCTGAACTCAAATTCCATAAAATCGAACAACACAATAAACAAATGATAACGAATCGATCATTATAATTGAGATTTATACTCGCGTTCTGAATAAGTAGGAGGTTCCTTTTCATCATAGCGCCTCAATCTCAAATCTTTTTACACTTAGAATGAATAATTAACGTTTCAAAGATCTTTCGATCTGATTCAATAATTAGCAGTTCTCAGCTATAAACCATAAAACTAAGACAAATAAAAGGGTAAAACCTTCAAATATCAACAAGAAACACCATCAGAAAATATAGATTTACTATCAACAACGACACAAAGACACAGTCTCAGATGACCGCTGTGATGTCTTAAATCCCTTTTCATCATCTGGAACTTGCAAGAGATAAACCGTAGAAACCAAAAAACAAAAACCATCAGAAACATAGATTTCAAATCAAACAACTGCACAAAGACAAAGTCTCTGATGACAGTCGTGAATATTGAATTCTACTTCATCACCTGGAATTCGAAAAAGCAAAACTAAAGAGCTACAAAAAAAAAAAAAAAAAAAAACCTTAATGAGCTTCACACATCACTTCAAAACCTCACTAACAAAACCAAAATAAAAATAAAAATCTCATTATACGAGTCGAGATTAAAGTGTTCAGATTTTAAGCCAGAAAGAGTATGAAGTTGATTTCATCATCTTTTCTTATATGGTTTGTCTGACTTTTTTCATCACCACGCCTCAACCTCAACTGATAAGAAAATACGCGAAGTAAAATAATAAGGTAAACCCACAAAAACTCAAAAAGGCACACCATCAGAAACAATAGATTTGGAATCACAGGGACAAAGTCTCTGATGATGTTTCAAATCCATCTTCATCATCTGGAACTTGAAACAACATTTAATAGCAAAAATCAACATACTAACAAAACATAACCTTCATGAGCTTTATAAAACACATCAAAACTACTAATAAAACCAAAATGAAATAAAACAATCTAATATACAGGACGATATATGGAGAAGAAAAATATAGTATTATGCATAGAATCATCACGAGAAAGTTGTTTAAACTGTAAAGCTAATAACAAGAAGATTTATACCTCATTCAAGGTTTTGTTTGAGCTCAAAAACTATTTCACAGTTTCTTCTTCTCAAATTTCTTCTCTCTAAAATGTTTTTTCTCTGGTCTCTAAATGAATGAAGAAGAAAAGAGAACATGGGAGTACGCAAATTTATAACCACAAAAAGGTATAAAGAAATACACTAATGGATTTCAGCCGTTGGATCTGAGAAAAAAAGCTTTGTGATATTGGTGTTGATAATGGTTACAGGCTTACAGCGTAGCATAAGTTACCGGTTTTTTGTTTTGAAGTGAAACCCACAGTACTGCAGAGTGCACACTATGCACAGAGAGCACGATGTTTTGTTTTTAAAATAAATGAAGGAAAAGGCCAAGCAACTTTTTGTTTCGCATAAAAAGAAAGAGTAATTTTGACCATGGTCAAAGTGCAATATTTTTGGTTGTTAGTCTTAGAACGAGCATAGACAAACACATACAAAGAGATGAGTTATTTTGGTCATTGACCTAATTGATGAGAGGCAGTGGACATCACCCGCTTGAAATTGTGGTATCCGCTTGATAAACGCATTAAGCAATAACTCTTCAAAATCTCTACGCCCTCATCACTTCCTAGAATGTCCCTCAAAATCGGCCTGAATAGCTAGATCGGTAACCCTTTGGCATGAGGTCAGCTTCTACGGTCTTTTACCATTTCCCATGACCAACAAGCCACTTTCAAACTACACGAAATCAGAGAATTTGTAGCGCCCGGTTTTCTATCGGTTATCTTTTTAGTAATGTCATATCGTCTCGATGTTGGTAACTTTGTAACGTTGGAAGATCATTGCAATAATTGATATCTAAGTAAGTTCCGGGAGGTTTGTGGAAATTGCCTTCCAAATCTCAGCTTAAATTGCCAAGTTACTTTGTTAACCACCATTACTACTATTAGTGCCTTTATTATTACTATCAGCTCCAAAATTTCTTGTAATGCTCAAAGGCTACCCAGCATCCCAACGATTAACTTTTTTTTTTCTCCAACGTTTTTTTCATTATAACTCTTCATTTATATTACCGAAAAATATAAAACAAAATAAAAATCCATGGAATTAAATTTTCCTTATTTTTTTATATGTCTGAAAATTAGAAGAAAAACAATATGTCAAGAACAACTGGGCCTGGAAATTCGGGTAGGTATTATAATTGAAAAAGGGAGTCCATTGAAGCCGGTGGATCGAGCCAATTATGAGAACCTAAGACATATCCATCCATTTCTCGTTTCCTTTTCATCCATTTCTATTCCAACGAGATGCATTCGCAGAAAACTTCATCAACAACAATGAATCAATCAAACATTTTTATTGATGCAAAGCGTGAACAAGTTGATTCTCTTCGATATTTACTTCTATTTTTTGAGTTAACCTCGGGCTTAAAAATTAACTTTGCTAAAAGTTGTTTGTTTGCACTACATGAAAAATATACATCTACAACTGGATATTTACAACGCTTCGCTAAGTATTGTAGAAAGTCCTATGTTTTACAACTGGTTTCAAAGGAAGAGTTGTCGTATATCATCACTGCCAACCCTTAGGAAACAAGGGTTGCGCTAAGAAAACAAACGACAACTCCTTAAGCAAAAATGTTGTGACGACATTTAGCTATAACAACGTTGTTCCATATATGTAGTGACTTAGCCTATCACAATACTCACAAGTGTTGTTGAAGAACACAAAAATATGATAATGAAAAATATGTTAGAGGGGGATTCGAACATGAACCTACTACATGGAAGTCTAGCTCATCAACCACCCTAGGGGAGATTTTTTTTTTTTTTTTTAAACATGAACCTATTGTATGAAACTCAAGCTCATCAACCACCCTTTCAAGTTCAACCACCATTTCTACAAGTTTTGATTTTTTTCTTTTTTTAAATAAAAACAACACTTATAAGCTTTACAACAACACAAAAATATGATAATGAAAAATATGTTAGAGGGGGAGATTCGAACATGAACCTACTCGCATGGAAGTCTAACTCATCAACCACCCTTTCGGTTCACAAGTTTTGATTTTTTTCTTTTTTTAAATAGAAAGCTACAGCAACACTTATAAGTGTTGTTGAAGTAAAAATATATAATGTTGGAAAAAAATGAGGTTGGGGGATTCGATCCTGAGCCTCAAGCGTGGAAGTCTACACCACTAACCATCCTACACTATCACATGTTCATCAAGTTTGTGGTTCATTAATAAACTAACTATACACTAACTTTATGACAACCCTTCATAAGTGTTGTAAAACAAAATATAATGCTCAAAAAGTAATGCTCAAGTGACTGAGCCCGTAAGCAGTACGCGAAGCTTCTCTGTAATGCATCACATACCAGTTAGATGTATTTGACTCTCGAGAATAGAAAACTTGTCGCGCTTGTTTTGCTAAAATGAATGATTGTTACAGTATTGGTTCTTATGATGTTTTAAATTGACTAATGTAAAGCCATCTTCTACCTTCACACCAAACCTGCGTGAGCCAATCACATTTGAATATTGGAATTTGAAACATATGATTGTAGTCCAACAATAGAATTTCTTCTAAAACACCGTAGAACCCAAATGGAGTTAACCTGTCTATTTTACAAGAAAAATACTAGTGTTAGTAAAGGGAAATACAACAAGAGTGACAATGATAGTAAAATTCAATATAGTAAAAACGATACACTATACTTGACTTAGACTAGTCCACTCACGGCCAGTTTCGATCTCGGAGCACGGTATGCGTACAATGTGCGAAATGGGGTTTGTTTAAGGTTTCGTAGAATATTCCTAAGGAAGAAGGAATCTTACCTGTAAATGGATGCATTCATCATTCTTACCAAGTTTCTAACTTAGACTAGTCCACTCGCGGCAAGGTTTCGATCTCGGATCCTGGTATGCGTACAATATGCAGAAATAGGGTTTGTTTAAGGTTTAATAGAATATTTTGGAGGAATCTTACCTGTAAATGGATGGATTCATCGTTCTTACCAAGTTTCGACTTATAGTAGTCCACTCACGACCCGCAGGTTTCGTTCTCGGAGCGTGGTATGCGTACATTATGTAGAAATAGGGTTTGTTTGAGGTTTCGTAGAATATTCTAGAGGAATCTTACCTCGTAAATGGATGGATTCATCATTCTTACCATGTTTATGACTTAGATTAGTCCACTCACGGCCATGTTTCGATCTGAGCCTGGTTTGCATGTAATATGCGTAAATAGGGTCTCATTTTTAAGGTTTCGTAGAATATTCCATGGAATCTTACATGTAAATGAATGGATTCATCGTTCTTACCAAGTTTCTAAATTAGACTACTCCACTCACTGCCAGGATTCGATCTTGAAGCCTGGTATGCGTACAATATGCAGAAATATGGTTTGTTTTAGGTTTAGTAGAATATTTCGGAGGAATCTTACCTGTAAATGGATGGATTCATCGTTCTTACCAAATTTCCGACTTAGAAGCAGTCTAACTCGCCCGATTTCGATCTCGGAGCTTTGGTTTGCATACAATATGCATAAATAGGGTTTGTTTAAGGTTTCGTAGAAAATTCCGAAGGAATCTTACACCTGTAAATTGATGGATTCATTGTTCTTACCAACTTTCTAACTTATAGTAGTCCATCGCGGCCGTGGTTTCGATCTCGGGCCCAGTATGCATACAATATGCATAAATAGGGTTTGTTTAAGGTTTCGTAGAATATCTCGAAGGAATCTTACTCAGAAATGGATGGATTAAGTCGTTCTTACCAAGTTTCGACTTAGAGTAGTCAAATCGCGGCCAGGTTTCAATCTCGGAGCATTGTATACATAGAATATGAAGAAATAAGGTTTGTTTAAGGTTTGGTAGAATATACCAAAAGGAATCTTACTATAAATGGATGGATTCGTCATTTTTACCAAGTTTTTGACTTAAAGTAGTCAACTCGTGGCCTAATACGGTTTCAATCTCGGATCCTAAAATGTACGCATAAAATATGCGAAATAAGGTTTTTTCAAGGTTTCGTAGAATATCTCGAAGGAAATCTTACCCGTAAATGGATGAATTAAATCGTTCTTACCAAGTTTCGACTTAGAGTAGTCAACTCACGGCCATGTTTCGATTTCGGATCCCGGTACGCATACAATATGCGAAATAGGGTTTTTTAAGGTTTCGTAGAATATCTCGAAGAAATCTTACCCGTAAATGGATGGATTTGTCGTTCTTACAAGTTTCGACTTAGAGTAGTCAACTCGCGGCCGGGTTTCGATTTAAGAGCGTGGTATGCATAAATTTATGCGAAATAGGGTTTGTTTAAGGTAATATCTAGAAGAAATCTTACCCGTAAATAGATGGATTAGTCGTTCTTACCGAATTTACGAATAAGAGTAGTCGACTCGCGGCCAAGTTTCGATCTCGGATCCTAGTACGCATACAATATGCGAAATAAGGTTTTTTAAGGTTTCGTAGAATATCTCGAAGGAATCTTACCCGTAAATGGATGAATTAAACCGTTCTTGCCAAGTTTCGACTTAGAGTAGTCAACTCACGACCGTGTTTCGATCTCGGATCCCGGTACGCATACAATATGCGAGAAATAGGGTTTTTTAAGGTTTCGTAGAATATCTCGAAGAAATCTTACCGTGAATGGATGGATTTGTCGTTCTTATCAAGTTTCTGATTTAGAGTAGTCAAATCGCGGCCAGGTTTCGATCTCGGAGCATGGTATGCATAGAATATGCGTAAATAAGGTTTGTTTAAGGTTTTGTAGAATATAGCGAAGGAATCTTACCTGTAAATGGATGGATTCGTCGTTTTTACCTAGTTTTTTACTTAGAGTAGTCAAGTCGCGGCCAGGTTTCGATCTTTGAGCCATATATGCATACAATATGCAAAATAAGGTTTGTTTAAGGTTTCGTAGAATATTTTGAAGGAATTTTACTTGTAAATGGATGGTTTCTTCGTTTTTACCAAGTTTCTGACTTATAGTAGTCAACTCGCGGCCGGGTTTCGATATTAAAGACTGTATGCATATATATATGCATAAATAGGGTTTGTTTAAGGTTTCGTAGAATATCTCGAAGGAATCTTACCCGTAAATGGATGGATTCGTCATTCTTACTAAGTTTCGACTTAGAGTAGTCAACTCGCGGCCGGTTTCGATCTCGGATCCCAAGACGCATACAATATGCGAGAAATAGGGTTTTCTTAAGGTTTCGTAGAATATCTCAAGGAATCTTACCTATAAATGGATGAATTAAATCGTTCTTACCAAGTTTCGACTTAGACTAGTCAACTCATGGCCGGGGTTTCGATCTCGGATCCTGGTACGCATACAATATGCGAAATAGGGTTTTTTAAGGTTTCTTAGAATATCTCGAAGGAATCTTACACCGTAAATGGATAAATTAAATCGTTCTTACCAATTTTATGACTTAGAGTAGTCAACTCACGGCCATGTTTCGATTTCGGATCCTGGTATGCATACAATATGCAGAAATAGGGTTTTTTTTAAGGTTTCGTAGAATATCTCGAAGAAATCTTTCCTGTAAATGGATGGATTTGTCGTTCTTACCAAGTTTCTGACTTAGAGTAGTCAACTCGCGTCCAGGTTTCGATTTAAGAGCGTGGTATGCATACATTTATGCGAAATAGAGGTTTGTTTAAGGTAATATCTAGAAGAAATCTTACTGTAAATAGATGGATTAGTCGTTTCTTCCGAATTTAAATAAGAGTAGTCAACTCGCGGCTAGGTTTCGATCTCGGATCCTAGTACGCACACAATATGCGAAATAAGGTTTTTAAGGTTTCGTAGAATATCTCGAAGGAATCTTACTGTAAATGGATGAATTCGTCATTCTTGCCAAGTTTCGACTTAGAGTAGTCAACTCACGACCGAGGTTTCGATCTCGGATCTGGTTGGCATACAATATGCGAGAAATAGGTTTTTTTTTTTAAGGTTTTGTAGAATATCTCGAAGATATCTTACTTTAAATGGATGGATTAATTCGTTCTTATCAAGTTTACGACTTAGAGTAGTCAAATCGCGGCCATGTTTCGATCTCGGAGCATGGTATGCATAGAATATGCATAAATAAGGTTTGTTTAAGGTTTCGTAGAATATAGCGAAGGAATCTTACCTGTAAATGGGTGGATTCGTCGTTTTTACCAAGTTTTTGACTTAGAGTAGTAAGTCGCGGCCAGGTTTCGATCTTTGAGCCATATATGCATACAATATGCATAAATAAGGTTTGTGTAAGTTTTCGTAGAATATTTCGAAGGAATCTTACCTGTAAATGGATGGTTTCTTCGTTTTTACCAAGTTTTGACTTAGAGTAGTCAACTCACGCCAGTTTCGATCTCGGATCTAAATACGCATACAATATGCGAAATAGGGTTTTCTTAAGGTTTCGTAGAATATCTCGAAGGAATCTTACAGTAAATGGATGAATTAAATGTTCTTACCAAGTTTCGACTTAGACTAGTCAACTCATGGCCCGGGTTTCGATCTCGGATCCTTGTACGCATACAATATGCGAAATAGGGTTTTTTAAGGTTTCGTAAAATATCTCGAAGGAATCTTAGCGTAAATGGATGAATTCGTCGTTCTTACCAAGTTTCGACTTAGACTAGTCAACTCATGGCCGTTTTCGATCTCGGATCTGCAATGCGCATACAATATGCGAAATATCGTTTTTAAGGTTTCGTAAAATATCTCGAAGGAATCTTACCTGGTAAATGGATGAATTCGTCGTTCTTACAAGTTTCGACTTATAGTAGTCAACTCGCGACGGAGTTTCGATCTCTGAGCCTGATTTGCATACAATATGCAGAAATAAGGTTTGTTTAAGGTTTCGTAGAATATTTCGAAGGAATCTTACCTGTAAATGGATGGATTCGTCGTTCTTACCAAGTTTCTGACTTAGAGTAGTCAATTTCGATGATGTATCATGCTAAGTTTGAAGTCAGAACCCTCTCAGAGCTTCTTGGTTCATAGATTATATGCCATTATACCAAGTTTGAAGTTCGAATCGATCTTTTAGCTTCATGTTTATCGATTTCTATGATGTATCATGCTAAGTTTTAAGTCAGAACCTTCCCAGAGCTTCTTGGTTCATATTTTCTATGTCGTTATACCATATTTGAAGTTCGAATCGACTATGAGCTTCATATTTATCGATTTCAATGATATATCATGACACGTTTGAAGTTAGAACCCTCCCATAGCTTCTTGGTTCATAGTTTGAATGTTGTTATACCACATTTCAAGTTCGAATCGACACTAAGTTTCATATTTATCGATATCGATGATGTATCCTACTAAGTTTGAAGTCTGAACCCTCACGGAGCTTCGTGGTTTATAGTTTGTATGCCGTTATACCATATTCGAAGTTCGAATTAACACTTAAGTTTCATATTTATTGATTTCGATGATGTATCCTGCTAAGTTTGAAGTCAGAACCCTCCCAGAGCTTCTTGGTTCATAGTTTGAATGTCGTTATACCACATTTTAAGTTCGATTCGACACCGAGCTTCATATTTATCGATTTCGATGATGTATCCTGCTAAGTTTGAAGTCCGAACCCTCTTGGAGTTTCTTGGTTCATAGTTTGTATACTTCTTGAGTCTACAAATGCAAACTAAAACTACTTCATGACCTGTATGACTAGTCGAAATTACTTCATGGCTTATGTGATTAGTCGAAATTGCCGAAGCACAAAGAGAAAGCACAAAAGCACATAGAGAAAGCACAAAGAAAACACACTTGCTTTGAAGTCAGAACCCTGCCGGAGCTTCGTGGTTCATAGTTTTTATGCTTCTTGGGTCTACCAGTGTGAACTAAAGCTACTTCATGACCTGTATGACTAGTCAAAATTACTTCATGACCTATGTGACTAGTCAAAATTCAAACTCGAAGCACAAAGAGAAAGCACAAAAGCACAAAAGCACAAAGAAAACACACTTGCCTTGATCCGTATGACAATTCCTAGTCAAATCTCTACCATCCAAAAATATCCCTAATCCGTATGACATTCTCTAACTAAATCTCTACCGTTTAATTTTTTTTATGTAAAACACCAAAAGAAATTTCCCTCACTAAACTTCCATTTTCTCTTCTAATCTCTCGAATCTTCCGCGCCTCAGAAGAAAACCTAGGTCAAAAATTTTCTCTGCTTTTCTTCTTCCACGGATCTACCATAACTTCAACGAAATCATTAGGCGCTTGATTTGTTGTAAGAACCTAAATCTAAAATCTTAAATTCCAAAATATGAAGCAAATCTGCAATTCATTACACGATTTGAAGAACCCCGATTTCTCTTGTTTTGATTTTGATGCGTAACTCTAGTTTCCCATTCTCTTAAATGGGTTTAGATTTGAATCAGAGAACAACAAGTTGTGGTCTCGAGGTGGATCCGGGTTTGGAATTAGTGAGGATTTTGTGGATTTACTCGGTGGAGAAGTGAATCGGGGAATTTGGGGTTTCTTTGTAATTGGAGGTGGATTTTGTGTTCTTTGTTAAGAATGGAAATTAGGGTTTGGTGGTTAAATCGGGGGTTTCTACGAGAGAATTACGAAAGAAGGAGAAGAATGGTTACATCGGTTCTTATTAGATGAATGAGATTTAAAGGCGGTGGTTACGATCGCTTTGAGTCAGAATTAGATGATTTAAGTTTGAAGTTCTTGTAGAGAAATTCTTTAGCAATGAAACCAAAGAGAAATTGCTCGGGTCAGAGATAGATTGAATCTACTGGCTGTTGCCGTTGATGTTTGTGGATGTATGGCTTGTATTGGAGAGTGTTAAGTCTCTTGGGTCTGCTAGCAGAAATGGGTTTCATCCATTGAAGATTTGGGGGTTTTCTAGGTAAATGCCCGAGATTGGTGTTGGCTGCCATATTAGATATGATTGCTTTCGAATTCGAGACAGGCAACATCAATAAACAATTGAATTTTGGGATTTACGGTGCAAACTAAAATTCGGTGTTCTTGAGATAATTAGGGTATGAAGTGGTTCTTTGATGTAGGGTGAATTTGTGGAGTGAAAAACGGTCCCAAGAAGAACTGATACCTGTGTTTGAGAAGTGAAGGAAACATATTTATGGGGTTGTTAGCATGGAGTTAAATTGAAGAGGTTTTCCAGCGCGGAAGAAGGTGGGTTACGGTAGTGAGCCTCCGGGTATGAACCCGAAGTTGGAATTGTGTCTGCTCCATGGGTGATGTGGTTATTCTTTGGAAAGGAAAGTGGAGGTGGTAAGGACTGGGATGAGCTGCCTAGGCAATTCTACTAGGTTTTGGTCGTTGGGATAAGCTAGAAGGGGATTATCACAAAGTCTTGGCGAGGTGATCCCTTGCGCAATTCTCTCGCAGTAGAAGTGTTATTGCAACTCCGGCGAGTTGAAGTTTAAGTTGCTTGATTTCTTACATTTTCTCAATTACCTTGTGTTGATTTGCTAATTTATGCAAGTGGTTAATTGCGGGGAAAGGGCAAATTAATTCTCAATGGGAATCGCAGCAAATGTGCGAAATATAGTTCTTCAAGGGAGCAAGTAAACAAGCTTTGAATGAAGATAATGTTCTTTGATGAACAACAAGTTGGTTATCACAAGTCGTTGATATCTCGATTATCTATGAAGAAAGTTTGGGAAGGCAAGTAATTCTGAACTTTGAAGCGTTCTTGTCCAACATTTTATTTTATTCTCTTGTCGAGTCCAGTGCCTTAGTTGATAGCAATGTTCCTTTTGGTCCATTAATGTCTTTGTCTTGCAAATTGTGTTAATTTTACTCCACAGATTTCTAGCATGGCGAAGTCCATCCGTGTACTTGCAAGTATGGAAGAACCAATTGGTCAAGTTTTTAAAAAAAATAGAGGTAAGAGGCCAATGATTACGTATCCTAGTGTGTAGTAGGATATTTTTATGTAGAAATACATGAAGTCGGTCATTTAGTTTTGATTTTGGTTTTGACTTCCTTTATGTAGCTTTGGGTGGTTATGTTATTTTTCACTATATTGTTTATTTTGTTTGCCTAACATATTGTGAAGACGTGGGTGAAAAAGGTGACTAGAAACAGGGGTTACAATGATCAGTTGGTCCAAGAAGCTAATGCCAAGATATATACATTTGGTTCTTATCTTCTTTGGGGTATGGGAACTTGAATGAATGTAAATGTGTTACAATGAATGGCCTGTGAACCTATTTGTATGTTAGGACATTTGAGAAGCAATATGAATGGAGTGATGTGAAATGGCAATGGGGAATGTTTGTATGATTGATGGCTGTGAAGAAGGGAATGTATGTCTCATGAAGCCGGTGGTGTTGGTACATTAAGTAGCACATGAATGGATCGCAGTTAAAGCTCAAATGGAATTAATTGAACATTTGAGAGAATGGCTTAGAATATTGGTGATGTGACTGTGATGTGCTGCCATGGCTAGGTTGTCAAGCTGCGAGATGTTGATGCAATTGCGCTTTGCGGAGAATGCGGAATGGTGGTAGTGCAATGCAGTGGCGGAAACTTAACAATTGGATATGCGGAATTCTGGCATAACCAATAAACATCTTAATCTTCATAATCTCTTTGGAGTGTGTTTAGGAAACTTAACTTTTGGTAACAAACATTTGTATCACTGCCATTTTTTTAATGTGTGTGTTTAACACTGGCAGGTTAACTTGAATGAATGTAAATGTGTTACAGTGGCAGGTTAATATGAAATTATGAATGTGAAGTACTTTCGGCAATTCGGTTTCAGCTATAATTTTTTTTTTTTGAAAATAGTTAAATGCACACAACTTCTAATAAGAGTTGTGTTCCATATTTCAACTACAAAAATTAGGTGTTGTCCAAGATAATTCTACAATTCTAACAAGTGTAGTGCAAATCTTATTCATAATACTAATAAGAGTTGTTACACATTTCTACGATGCACATCCTAGGTTGTCCAAGATAGTTCAGCAATTTTAACAAGTGTTGTGTTACATATTTTATACGATACGCATCCTTCGTTGTCCAAGATAGTCCTACAATTTTAACAAGTGTTGTGTTACATATTTGTACGATACACATCCTTCGTTGTCCAAGATAGTCCTACAATTTTAACAAGTGTTGTGTTACATATTTGTACGATACGCATCCTTTGTTGTCCAAGATATTCCTATAACACAAGCAAGGGTTGTGTTAGGCTTTCAAAAAAAAAAATCGAAAGAGAATCACAACTTTTGGAAAATATTGTCGAACCATGAATCACATCACCCTTTACAACTCTTAGGCAAGTATTGTAGAAAAGCTTGGACTTTATACAATACCCCACCTACACAATGCATAAAATAACGTTGTCGTAGGGGTACTTTCTAATACTGATGTCGTCAATGATGATTTTCCCGTAGTGTTGGAGTATCTCTCATTGAACATATTGATGAATTTGCTAATATATTGGGGTGCAGGAGGTCAAACTTTCCAAGTATTTATCTCGGTCTTCCTTTAGGTAATAAAGTTAGTGGCACTCAAAAGTGGGAGAAGATGATTGAATCATGTTGTTTGAGACTTTCCTCTTTGAACGTGAAAACGATATCAAGAGGAGGTAAGTTGACTTTCATCAAAAGTTTTTTGTCTAGTTTGCCCATTTATTTTATCAATATTTTTTGCTCCATGCTCCATTACAAATAAGATTGATAATATAGTAAGAAATTTTCTTTGAGATGATGATTCTAATAAGAAAATAATTCATAATGTCGGGCGGTTTACAATCGTAAAATATAGAGAAGGTGGTGGTTTTGGTCCGAAAGTATAAATACATGAACTGGCACTTCTCAAAAAGTGGTGGTGGAGATTTGGAATGGAGAAGAATGCTTTTTGGAGAAATATAATTGTGGAGTTTTGTGGCACAACTATTATAAGGAGCTCAAGGATTTTAACAAACATGTGAAATCTAAGATCGGTGCGGGAAATGAAGTTAGATTTTGGGAAGATTTTTTGATTGGAGATGACGTCTTATGTAATAGATTTCCATTGGCTTTTGAAGCTTCAAGAACAAAAGGGAAAGTGGTTGCTAGGTTATATGAGATTTCAAGTAACGGTATCAAATGGAACACTACACCATTTTTAAGGATTAGCAACGGACCCTATTTGTTGCTGACTGGGGTCGCAACAGTAGATCCTTGTGGCAAAACACCATGTTGTAATTTTTCGCAATGGCATAAGCTACGTTGCGACTCTGGGTCAGCAACGTCGATTCGCAAGTCCTCTGCCGTTGATAATTTTTTTATTCGCAACCGATGTCTTTCATTGCTAAGCTGTTGCTAACTACAGGAATACCCCTACCCGGAACTATGTTATTGGTTCTGGTTCTAATTTGTTGGTTCAGGTTCTAGTTTAGCAACAGATCACCAACATTGCTAATGTTTCCCAACACAAGAAAAAAAAGGTCAAGTTATCATTGACCTGGTCAAAATCTAGTTCCCCCCACATTTACCCCCTTACAATATACTGTTCATGTATTCATCATTTCCACAGATATACAAACTACAATGGCATTCATTCAGTGGACATTGAATACTTTATTATATTATGAAAAAAGGATTCTTCAATTGAAGTTATCAAAAAGTATGACCAGGTCACATCAAACTAGTGTACACATAGAAACTTACTAAATTCCTAAGTTTTCCAACTTATAAATCACACTAAGGAGATACAACATAGACACATACAAATCTTGTAGCTGGTAAGGGACCTAATTGCTGCTGCTTTGTTCTCTGACCTTTCTGATCTCACAACAAAGCATCATTCAATTAACCTACGAACAAAACATCACAAATTCTTCCAATCAAAATCTTTTGTCAAAGTCTTTACGATATGCAAATATAAGGCAGCTTCATGTATGCGAAGTTATAAAATAACAAAACGGACCTGTATGATCCAGATAGATAGGATAGGGACCATGAGACAGGTTAAAAATATGGGTCTTAGACTGCCCTACTTAGCATCCCAGAACGTGTATCCAGTCAACGATCAAACCACAGCTGATGTCAAAACGAGTGCTTGGAGAAAGATTCATCCTGTAAACATACATAACAAAAGAATAAACTCGCCTTTAAAACTTATTAGCATGTAATGTATCAACCAGCAGTAGCTCCAGTAGACAGTCCAAATTAATAAGGTAAATGGATTAAAACCATCAAAAATAATTTAACTGAACATTTTAAGGTTCATAGCATGGAACATGAATACTCAAGTGTACTAACCATTATAAATAGATTGTTATTTTATTTTCTTGAAATAACGAGGTACAATGTTGTGATCTAAAGATACTATTTGATGCTTCTGCAGGTCAATAATCTAAAAACTTAGCATAACTATACTACACCAAGCATATACCTAAGTGTTGATGGTGGTTTTTAGCTTAGGGGTAAAATCGTAAAACCCTAGTCAGACAATGACGTCACAGAACTTAAGTAATAATGTCCAAACCAAGCACATTTATTGAACCCTTTAATTTGTCGGTAGAAAATTACCGGTACCTTTTAATGCTAATTAGGGTTTCGACAGGCCAAAACCCTAATTCTCACATCGCATGTGCCAATGGATAACCATGCCAGCCACACCTATCGTGCCAAGGCATGCCAACCATGCTATCCGCACCCCTGTGCCAATGGAAAACCATGCCAGCCACACCTACCGCGCCAAGGCATGCCAAATGGTTTCTGCTGATTTCGGTAATTTCGCGTGTGTGGGTGAGAAACGAATTTAAACCCTAAACAATGTACTGCAAGGGAGTACATTAGATTCGAGAAATCAATGCCGTGCAAGTCCGGCCTAAACCAAGAAATGGCCGTTCCGGACTTCTTCGATCCACAAAGTGGAGGAGAATGGGTTGGTTTTGGGAAGGGAAGCAAGGAAAGTGATGAGACCATAATAGTTGATTCTGGAAGAGTAGTTGTGTTACGACTTGTATCAGAAAGTGGGAAGCTAGCAGATGGAAATCTAGTAAACGTTTTCTGAGTGGTGTATGCTCCAGACTGAACTTGTTGTTCGATGGAAATAGGTAAGACCTATTTATACAAGTAGAAGTGAAACGTACTCTGGTCTCATCAAGGAATGGAAAAATGGGTGAGTAAATGGGAGGAGGTGGTAATGTTAACGCATGGAATTGATGTTCCATAAAACTGTTAACGCATGAAATTGATGTTCCATAAACCGCTAACGCATGCAATTGATGTTCCATAAAAAGAACGTTTAACCATTAACTCTCTGTATTTACTAACCGCCTCATCCTTATGACACTTCCTTATGACGGGCGTAGTGTACGCATCATACCGCCAAACCAATACCCAAAGAGGATCCCCCTGTTTGTGATATGTGTTGATGTCTCGAATGTTTTTTGTGGAAAACATGTATCATATTGTTGTTGCACCAAGTCGTGCTTGGGAGACTTGCTGGCTTGTGACCTCGACGGTCGAGATTTTGCATCTTAAGACGATATAGTTTATCGTTGCACGCTTTTACGTTTTGGTGGCCCGTATAGGGGAAGGCCCGAATGTGTGCTGGCAAGGTTGGCATGGCGTGGTTGGCGTGGCCAAACTAGGGTTTTGGGTCAAAGGTTACCATGTGTTTGTCTGGTAACCTTGGACAGCTAGGATTTGCTCCACAGGATTGAAGGGCGGCCGATTGATTGTCGCACGCCTTCGTTTTAGTAGCCATGTAGGGAAGGCCACCATGGTGGCGCAGCTAAGTTGGCATGACATGGTTTGCTTTGTGCCAAACTTAGGTTTTGGGCCAAAGGTTACCATGCATTGTCTAGTAACCTTGGATGGCTAGGATTTGCTCCTGGGATTGAAGGGCGACCGTTGATTGTCGCACGCCTTCGTTTTGTAGCCGTGTATGGAAGGCCATCATGGTGGCGCGGCTAGGTTGGCATGGCATGGTTTGATGTGACCAAACTTAGGCTTTGGGACAAAAGGTTACCACACGTTTTGGTAACCTTAGATGGCTAGGATTTGCTCCAAGGATTGAAGGGGACCGTTGATTGTCGCACGCCTTCGTTTTGGTAGCTGCGTAGGGAAGGCCAGCATGGTGGGGCCAAGGGTTTGGCACACCGTTGGCACATGGTGCGGCTAGCATGGCTAGGGCCAAGGCAAGGTGCGGTTTGGCTTGGGTTGGGGCCAAGGGTTTGGAATACGGTTGGCACATGGTGCGGCTAGCATGGCTAGGGCCAAGGCAAGGTGCGGTTTGGATTGGCATGGTGGGGCAAAGGGTTTGTCATGTCGTTGGCACATGGTGCGGCTAGCATGTTTAGGGCCAAGGCAAGGTGCGGTTTGGCTTGGCATGTTGGGGCCAAGGGTTTGGCATGTCATTGGCACATGGTGCGGCTAGCATGGCTAGGGCCAAGGCAAGGTGCGGTTTGGCTTGGCATGGTGGGGCCAAGGGTTTGGCGTGACCAAGCTAGGACCGTGAACAAGCTAGGGTTTTTGGTTAAAGGTTACCATGCGTTGTCCGGTAACCTTAGACGGCTAAGATTCACGTCTTAGATAGAAAGATGGTCGTAGATTGTTGCTGGCCTTTGTTTTGGCAACCAACGTTGTGCATGGCGTGTTGGTACGGAAAGCGTGGTTGGCATGCTTTAGCGAGAAGGTTTGGCTGGCATGGTTTTCCATTTGCACATGGGTGCGGCTAGCATGGTTGGCATTACTTGGCGCAAAGAGTGTGGTCGAACAGGTTGCCATTAGCAAAAGGGTACGGCTAGCATGGTTGGCATGCCTTGGCGCGGTGGGTGTGGCTGGCACGGTTTGCCATTGGCACATGTGGCGTGGGAATTAGGATTTTGGCTCATCGAAACCCTAATTAGTAATTAATTAAAAAAAAGGTACCCCTGGTAATTTTCTCGCAGACATATTAAAGGGTTCAATAAATGCGTTTAAGTCCTGTGACGTCACTGTCTGACTAGGGTTTTACGACTTTACCCCTAAGATAAAAACCCCCATCAACACTAAGGAAAAAGGTTAGAATTAAAAAGCAGGAGGAAGAATAACCATACCATCAGATATCTGTCCCAAGGTATCTCACACGAAGAAATTGCACGACCACATGGACTCTCCCAGGTCAAGCTTGCTTCTTACTCGGCACCACTACCATTCAACAATATCCAGTTTACAAATGAGCCCATGTCCCTAAAATGATGACCTACAATTTTTGGAGTGCACTAATAGTGCTTTCGAAATATTGTCCGGTTAATTGGACTCGGTTAACAACACTAGACATTATTTAGTTAACGGCCAACTAATGGTTATTTTCAATGATGTTGTAGTAAGAAGGGTTATCGTTCACTCCGACTTGATGAGATTGATTTTAAGAATTAATAAAAGAAAATAAAAGTGAAATATATACAAATATTTTCACAGGATGAAGAGATGTGCTAGGACTCAGGATTCAGCAAAACTCATAACAAAAGGTTCAAATATTAATTCTTTTAACAATTATCGCTCAACAAATAAAAACATGGACTCTTATTTTTGCCAAGATAGATTCTCAAAAGATTGGTTGTAAATCCTAAACATGATGTATCAAAATATTTAAGCTAAGCATACCTCATCAAATTAAATGACAACCAATTAATTAAAATCATATTTCAATTAAAATTAATGCAAAAGTCTTAAAAAAAATTAAATAATTTTACCCACATATGAAATTCGTCTTCCTCCGTCGTCCCAGTAATGGGGTCTAGCTCATCATGTTGGAAACACGCTCAAAATATGATTTTATTGCGCAAAGGTGCTTACAAGAGGTGAAAATGGAATAAATATTGAAAACCGGGTTTGTAACAATTATATTTGTTACAAACCAAACTATTACAGAGAACAATATATATGATGTGTCGCTGGCACTGTTCCAAATCGACTGTCTCCTGAACTACGACCCTCAGTTGTGAGTCGTTATCATCATGAAAGGTGAACAAGCTGCCGCATGTGGGTCTTATGTTCCTCGTGTTCTTCCCATGCAGCAACAGAAAAGTATTTTCTGCAACTTTCGATTCTCACTCTGTTGTTGATCTAAACTATCCCCCAGCTCACCATACCCGTTCTACTGCTCCTCTACACCTTATATAGCATCACAGGCAAGAGAATCCTCCCTCATAACTCCGAGTATTCTCAAAAATATTCTCATGCAGGCGCGGGAAATAATTCCTAAAATTAACACCTTCACGCGTCTGCCAGCAATCTAAACCCTCCAAACACGCTTCTAACTCATCAAATATTGGGTCAACACGGAATAACAAGAAATCCCGAGAAAAACTTCACCGTATATATAGTTCCCTGTTTTCTTCTCGTGGAATTTCCATCCAAATCTACGCAATTATAACGCCAATACCGCGCCTGTATAGTCCATAGGAAGATACCCAATGATTTTCAGCCTTTGAATCTCCTTCTAGCACGCCCAAAATTCCAACCCTAATTCTGCCATTTGAGAATCGTTTTTCCCGCCAAAACCAAAAATTTGAAATGATGAAGATGGGTGCGATGGATAAATGGGCTATATATAGCCTGGGTGACCCTTAGCAAAAGTGAGGGTCCGTATAGCAATTGTCCTTCGGGGGTCCAAAAAGCACTTTTCGAGCAACTTTTTCCGCATAAGTGTAATTCTCCAATAACACTTAAACAAACATAAAAACACCAAAATTAGTACAAAAATCGAGACTAACAATATAGACACATCGAGGAAAATCGGACACAAAAATGTGTCTATCACCAACTATACATTTCTCTCGAGTGTTTAGTAGTAGTGCACATGGGTACTTGGTTCGATCAGACAGTACGTTTGCGGTAGCGAACGAGACTCAGTGAGTCGTCGTTTGACAAAAACAGTTGCTAAAAGTATACTTGAAGGGAAAAAAATTAAAAAATTGTTGCTAAAAGTCCAAAATGTTATTTTTGGAATTAGATCATGAATAGTAAGTGCGAGAATTTCATCCTTTTTTAAGTTCCTTCTAGACCAACAACTCAATTGAATATTAATACTGCATTGATTGATTGTGATAATTGCTCCGACGAAAAAGGTTGCAAGTTGCCAGCCGTCTTTATTTCAAGTACTTCCTACATTTCAGTACTTCTAGACCAACCCTAATTGCAAGTTTCTCCGTCGGTATGGCCATGTCTTCTTATTTAGGGGATTTTAAATTTGGGGTCGGTGTGCCAGTAGGTGGCGAACGTATTCTTCATGCTTGTAAATGCATGGGTTGTTGGAGTTGAGAGGGCATTCGAATAAGATGTCAATGTTGTTTATTGACCTTTCGAATGCGTTCAATATGGTATGCAAGTCTCATCTCATTAGGAGGTCCAGCTTCATTGTCCAGGTATTTCTCGTTGGGTGGAATTCTGTTATGCCGGACCTACTAGGCTTTATTATGATCAGTATATCTTGTCTTCTGAAATTGGTGTTCAGCAAGGAGATCCCCTCGGTCCCCTTTTGTTTGCCCTGACACTTCACCCTCTAGTTAAGTCCATTGCTTCTCAGTGTAACCTTTATTTGCATGCTTGGTACCTTGATGATAGCACTATCATCGGTGACACTTTGGAGGCTTCCAAAGCCTTGAGTATTATTGAATCCGAAGGACCGAGTAGGGGCTTACATCTCAACATCAAGAAGACTGAAATCTTTTGGCCTACATTTGATCCACGCAAAGATTCTTTGAAGGTGTTTTCCCCAAGGATATTGGTAGGCATAGCAAACGAGTTAAGCTTTTGGGTAGACCTGCGAGTTTGGAATTGGAATTCATGAGTGATATGGTGAGTAAGGTGAACAAGACTATTCAGCTAATGTTTGCTATCAAGAAACTCAAAAACCCTCAGAGTGAGATGTTGTTACTTCGTAACTGCGTCGATGTATCCAGATTATATTTTGCTATGCGTACCACTTGCGGCTCTTCAACAGGCCTCGGACCTTTTTGACGATCAGTTACTTAAGTATTTGATGCTTTTAATCACGGGAGATGGTGCTGGTTTTGGGCCGTTGCAACAGAGATTAGCTACCCTACCCATCAAAGATGCTGGCCTCGGTATATACACCATGTCAGACACTCACACATACTGTTAACTTGCTTCCCAGAGTCAGACTACTTCGGTGCGAAAAGTGATTCTTGGTAGCTTATTCTCAACCAATAATGGTTCTGCTTATCAATTGGCTCTTAAGAATTTCATTCAGGTATGTGGTTTTTCCTTCCACTTATTGCGTCGATGACACTTCCCCCCTTCCATGCACTCCTTGGCAGTCACTTATTTTGATGCAGTTAAGAAGCAAATCCCTGTCCAATTTACACTTTCTGCAACAGATTCCATACTATCGCAATTTAACCAGGTTAAACATGCTCAAGATTATCTTTTGGCTGCTCCTATCGGTGTTTTGGATCAATGTCTCGAGCCTAGACAGGTTTAGAGTAATAGTTTGCTACCGCCTTGGCATTCCTTTGTTTGTTGAAGACGGGTTATGTTCTTGTTGTAATAAACCTATGGACATTTTTGTAGATCATGCGCTTCATTGTGCTAAGGACGTCGGAATTAAGTTTCGTCATGACTTGGTTCGCGACATAACTATGGATATCTTCTACAAAGCTGGTGTTCCTACGCGTAAAGAAGTGGCCTTGGGGTTGTTGTCAGATGATAACAAGGATTTACACCCAGCGGATATTCTAATGCTTAACTGGGAAAACGACCAAGACGTGTGTATGGATGTTACATGTGTGTCCCTTCACTGGCGATGGAGTTCGTGCCTTCATCCAATGCCAGGCTATTTCAAATGAAATTTCACGCAAGCATACTAAATACTTGAATGAATGTGTTTCACATGGTTATGGTCTTGGTATTTTAGCTTTCACCACTTTAGGTGAACTCAGCGAAGATTTTGTTTGTTTTTTTAAGCGTCTAAAGAATTTTTTTAGTTAATAACGATGCTAGTTGTGGCCTAGGTAGTTTTATTTTTCATAGATTGAGTGTTGCTATTCAAAAAGAAGTTGGTGCCCAGCTTGTTGCTCGGCTGGCAACTAAAAACTTTGTTGTCTAAATATTTATTTTAATTTATATATATTAAATAAATATTTCCAATTTTTTTCCACTTATTTAACGCAAATAAAATACATCTACACAGGAGCGAAGCCCGGCGCACCAAATCAAGAAAATTGCTAAAAGAAGAAATATAAGAAATATGCATAATTTGATAGTCATGTTTATATTCGTTATGTAGGTGTTTTAAAATGCTTTTCAATGGTACGAAGTTTGCAAATATCCGTGGTGTAGTTTGAGAGATAAATCATTTCAAAATTTCACTATTTATTATCTTATAAATGTAAAAAGTGCTTAAAAATACTTTTCCTCTTGCTTGCCTAAAAAATTGTGCAAACTTGAACTAGGTCACTTAATAGTGGGACGGAGAGAGTATATATTAAATAAATATTTCCAACTTTTTTCCACTTATTTAACGCAAATAAAATACATCTAAACAGGAGCGAAGCCCAGCGCACCAAATCAAGAAAATTGCTAAAAGAAGAAAAAGATGCCTGGTGCGTAACTCAGGCACTAAGTCAAGTAATAATACAAAGAATAACCACAAGAACATATAGTAAGTTGTTTATTGATCAGGAATTGTTATGTTCTTCACTACCACTCTAGTGGTATAACTGAATCTGCAGCATCCAAAGAGATAATACTATTAGTATGAATTCTTGTTGTGAATCTATCACCTTGAATTCCTTTCCTACCAAACCACCTCCAAGTACCTAAACGTGGATTGTAAATATATGGTTGCTTACGTCTATCCCAGGAATGATATGCTAGGAATACTCCTTTCGTCTTGATGTATTCAATTTCGTCAAAGTATGAGTAGAAATACCAATGGTGCTTGTAGTCGGGAGACATCAATGAGTGCTTTCTGATCCAACATTTGGTATTATGGTTAAACACCCAAATGACCACCTCGGTTTTTGACGAAGGATCTAAGAGGCTCAGTTCTCCTTCCACCTCAAAAAGATAAAACTGATATCTCTTATAGAGTGGGAACCTTTAGATGGCATAACTGCTTGTATGGTGCGAAACTCCTCAGTTTCTATATTGAATGACAATATTGAGTCTGATAGACTAGGGTCAACTCTATTCACCAACCGGTACATTTAGCGATCAACCATCCAGTAAAAAGTCCCGTTAATAAATACAGGCGGTCTTTCTCTACTTGGAGGATGAGAGCAGCAACCAACACTTCTTCTATGCTTAGTTCGTAAACTAAGAATCTGAAACTCAACTCTTCCACCGTCGCAACTTACGCAAATTACTTCGTACTCCTGCTTATGTGGATGGAAGTAAAATCCACATACATAACAAAGATTATTCCGGGAAGTAAGAATGAGTTGTTCTTTTGTAATCGGATTCCAAACAAAGAAGTGCGCTGGACCCTCTTCGACTACGAATAAAAGAAACCCATCATATGAACCCCAGAGAATAACTGGTTTCCCTTTGCAATATGCATTGTATGATCTAAGATCTAACCATTTCACTTCAACTCTCTCAGCTTTACCATGAATAAGAAAAAGCTTGACGTCAAATACGAGCACCGCATGAGATTGCACAACAATGGTTGGAGTAGCTAGGCCTCGGTCTAGATGAGTACGCATAAAGTAGGGATCCTTTGTTAACCCGTATAGTAGGTCCTTGGAATTAGTTCGCCACAGCTGGAAGATGCACTTTGCTGGAAGTCTGCTGAGTATGTTGGTCATGATATCAAAAGGAAGACTCGGGATAGGAGTAGCACCCTCCTCAATTGCTTGAACACATTCATCGACTTCAAACTCTAGTAAGTGTGTTGGTGATGACATTAACAGGATAGGATCCTCCTGGAATTCTTGAACACAAACCCTTGCTACATTTTTTTTTTGTACATAAATTACGAAGCTTACCCCAAAGAACTGGAACCCAAGCATTGGATGGATGTTTACCCATTCAGATAAATAAATCCAAGAAATTGAAAACAGAATTAAGATGGTCAACAAGAGGAAGGACACGTGTGTTTTCTGATATATCTTTTGTTTTCTGATAAATCTTTTTTATTGTGATATATGCTGCTACCGGAATACAGTGTCTATTTATATATTACCTCCGGAGCCGACGTATAGAAAACCATCCTGGAATAGGAATACTTTTTATGATCGGATAATCTCTTAGGCTGATGTGGCAGCACCACATTCATTTTCTAAACCGGAGTCAGACGAGTTTTTATTGGAATCATGAATCTAATCCTTGAAATTTGTTTCATGTTTGTTTACTTGCTAATGGGCATGTATGAAGGTGATTGAAGCACCTAGTTGCAATCATAATTCATCAAGTTAGTTTGCACTGGACTGGTAGGATATGTCGTTGAGACATCAAATTCAGCCAAAATTAAACAGTATTTCGAGCAAAAGAATTAACATAGTAATGGATTAGATACTGCTCATTGAAATCACCGGCTACCATCTAACACTGATGGATATTTATAAGTAATTTGTTGAACTAGGCGATAGAACGAGGAGGCTAATGAAGGAACATAATTCAACCTAATAGTATTCATTCCGTGGAAACTTCTTGTAGTAGTTGGTACTACTTAATTTCTAGTGGCTAATTACTTTTTCCTTCTATCCCACTACACGAAATCAGGGAATTTGTAACGCCCGATTTTGTAAATGAGATATTTTTAAATAATGTCGTATCGGCGTTGGTAGCTTTGTAGCTTTGCATAATCGTTGGTAACTATTTAATAATTGGTATCCGTTCTGTGAGTTTGAGAGGGTTGTGGGTAATTACCTTCCTATCCTCAACTTAAAATTGTCAAGTTACATTGTTACCCTCCATTACTACTATTAGGGCACGTATTACTATTATCATCTCCCAATTTCATCTCACACTCAAGGGCTACCCAACATCCCAACGATTCTCATTTTTTTCTCCAACATTTTTTTTTCCATTATATCTCTTCAATTTAATTACAAAAATCGAGAAAACAAAATTAAAACCAATAAAATTTGTTTTTTTTTTAAAATTTTTGCACAAATTAAAAGAGAATAAATATGTCGAGAACAAATCGAGAGCCTGAGACATTTCTTTCCCTTTTCCTCTCGGAGTCCATTTTACTCCATCGATTTGAGCTCCGAAACATCGAGATGCGGCTCAAGAATACTTCATTAACAACACGAATCAGTCAATTTTTCCGAATCATCGATGTAGCCTAGATTTAAGTTGAATCGATCTCTCATAGAAGTTTTGACACCGATTCACAATCTTGGAAATGCAAATATGGTTATCATCATCTAAGGTATTTCATTTATTCGTTTTTCAATTGAATAGTAGTTTTCAACATTTGAGGGTTTACTAATTTTAGAAATTGGAGGTTAGAAACTATTGATTTTGAATTTGAATGATGCAATTTAAATGGTGTTTATCGGCATTTATATATGATTGTAGATTTTAGGTTTATGGTTTTTGTGTTTGTCGAGTTTGATTAGAAGATTTGTATGTGCAATTGTGGATGTTATAAAGTACATTGTATTATGTTTTAAGAATATCTCAATGTACTTTGTAGGTTTAGTTGATAATTAGACCAGGCGGACATAGTATTTTACTTATTTGTAGGATGTCACGGTTTGTTTTTATAGGATATCTCCATTAGTTTGTAGATGGGTATATCAATAAATTGTGTATTGAAGCGGTAGCTCTAATGAGAATGAGAATCTTAACCAGTTTCAACAATTTAGATGAACACCAATAAGAAGCTCCGTTCTTAATTTGTTCCCTTTTCCTAGTCGATTCTAGTTTTTATGATTTGAATTCATTGGCAAAGTAATTAACTTGGTACGATGATAATTCGAGGTGGTACTAAGATTCAAGGTGAAACTCCCAATTCTTAGGTGGTCAGCATCTCAATATCTATCGGGAACATTAACAACGTTTGCCCTAATGAACATAGAAGACTTCCTAGAATAATTCTCTGCATCAGAAACAACAGGAATGAATTCATTTAAATTTAAATTTCCAAGTAGTAGCTAGTTGATACTCACTCATCCGATGCCAATGCCAGTTAGTCCAATTTCTTCTGCCGGAACAGCTATTAAACCATTTCCGAATCTGTTCGTACTGAATTATAACCAAATCAACCATTTTCTCTTCTTTTTCTTAATCTTCTGATGAGAGTTCCATATGAATGATGAAATACTGGTAACATCAAGATTAATGGTGTTAAGATCATCCGTTTTTTAGACTAACAGAAATTTTGAGTGGGATGAGAATGAGATCTAACAAAATGAACAAGAGAGTTATTTTAGAGACCATGGCTCAAGAGATTTTCATGTATATAAGAAGAGAAGAAGATTAGAAACAGGATCTAACGGTTTGTAGATGTTTAGGTTTTGACATATCGACCATCCACATTAATTAGGATATTGAAGGTGTGTAGACGGCCTGTAGTGTAGTTTTTGTTTCAGGCCTTCATGGCCCAGAAATAAAAATGGTCATGTCTAAAGCGTTTTAACCATTTTCTCAAAACTCTCTTGTAAAAGAAATGTTTTTTAACTAAACCCAAAATGATAAATGCCATAATGATAACGTAGTTCTCTTGTGTATGTGCCACCCGTTTTATTATGTAGGCTTCTAGTGTTTGCTTCCATAATGATGCTGATGCATACTTGTTAGCAATTCATTAAATAGTGTTTCCCTAGACCAAACCTGATTCTCATTTTGAAGTTAGTGGATCGAGTCTCCACTCTAGAGTCCGAGGATTTCATAAAATCTTTACAATGTAAAGAATTAAAGTCTACGGTCATCCAACTCAAAACCAATTGGCAATGAGTGGAGAGGCCCTTCTATATTATGTTTCAAGTTTATTAAGGTGCATTAACTGTGTGGGACTATTATCCTCAACATAAACAAGAAAAATGCTGGAAGCTTTGCCATGGAAATGTGTTTTCTTAAAATCTCTTGGGTAACTTTCTATTGCCTGTAAAGTAGTTGATCAAGCTGTACCATGGTCTAAGTGTAACCAGTACATATCGTTAATATTTTTGCTGAATCTTGGCGGCATTGGTCAGATGAGTCAGGTTAGGAATGCAGTGAGGTTGAAATGTTCAGCTTGGCTGGGTAATACAAAGAGTTGTCGAGCTTTATTTCTATCGTTCTGTTTTTGTAACCAAAATTCTTAAACCGGTAAAATTTGAGCAACTCAACTCTCGGGAGCTTTGCTTGTTCTTTTCTTTTTTATGGTGTAAAAATCACCTAAGTATTAAAGCTTGTGACCAGATTAAATCAACTAGGTGAGTCGTCTTACAAGAGCTACTCACGATTTCATTAACTTACTAAGGCTGTCCAGATCGACTTTAGGACACACCACAAATCTTTTGTTCTTGGACAGAGTTCGAGTTGAGCCACATGATAAATTTTGATTGCGGGTGAACATCCAAATTTTGTTAAAAAAGCCAGAAAGGAGAAAAAACCTACCAACGACAAAAACCACTTAACGAGAAAATCTCAGAGAATAATCTTATACTAATATCTTATACTAATATAAAGAAAAGAGCTCTTTTTGGTAGGAGACCCCCTAAATTACTTGGTTGTCCTATTTTTACATATTTACATAAATACCATTGTTTTTAAAAATATATCAAAAAATTTAAAAATTTATTATCTTTCAAAATATACAATCGGATTTTTTAAAAATTTATATATTTGAAAAGCTATTTCAATTATCTGCGTAATGAGTACAAATAAGAATAGTAAATTTTTGTTTTAGGAAAAAAATTTCCATAACTTTCAAATTTAATATTGTTGGATGAGTAAAAATTCAAGCATGTGCATCGCACATGTGTCACTACTAGTACTAATATAAAGAAAAGAGCTCTTTTTGGTAGGAGATCCCTAAATTACTTAGTTGACCCTATTTTTTACATATTTACATAAATATTATTGTTTTAAAAATAGATTAAAATTTTAAAAAACTTAATATCTTTCAAAATATACACCAGATTTTTATAAAATTTATATATTTGAAAAGCTCTTTCAATTATCTACGTGACGAGTACAAATAAGAATAGTAAATTTTTGTTCTAGGAAAAAAAATTCATAGCTTCCAATTTTCGTATTATTGGATGAGTAAAATTCAAGCATGTGCATCGCACGTGTGTTCTTACTAGTTGGTGAAAAGAAACCAAGTTAAAAGAAATTATGTTGAAGATGTGATGATGTCAACCATGTTCTTACAATTAATCTTTGTCTCAAACTTAACCAAGATTCTAAGTCTGTGACGAAGGGCGCCAGGTGGTATATTGAATATTATTAAGAGGCATGCCATGACTATACTTTAGTGAAGAACTATGGGGTCTTACCTGCGTGTGGATCCATTAGAAAAACAAATGGCCAATGGATATGGTTGGATACTTGCCATGGGTGTGCCTTTATCCATATGGTTGTAAGGGGCCGTTAAATCAAATAATGTAAGCAAATCAACGCTCACAATTTAGCCATAAACTGAACGGGTTATTTTTCTAAGCCTTATAAGAAGAAAATAGTTTTCCTCAAATCTCAGTTCTTTCTTCTTTGTTCGTCTGTGTCCAAACCCTAACCCTAAAGAGCGGGCGGTGAATCTTACAGATCTTCTCCTCATATCTTCTTCACGTCCCATCGATGGAAGCAATAACATCAAGCCGTCAACTTACTCCTGATCACAATGATTTTTCCTCTCAAAAAAAATATGATTTGATCCCTTAGTTTGTCTTTTCAGATGGATTACAGGTCCATGTTTAGATCTACTTAAGTTTCAATAAATTATGATATGGAGATTGTAACCTTCGAACCTTCACATTGCGTTACAGACTTGCAGTAAATTAAGATCCTTGTAAATTTATCTCAGTCTTGGATTTTTGTATTTGTCGTAAATTTTCTATTTGTTATTACAAATCCTCCTTTCAGTTTGTATATGAAAAAAACAGATTTTTTTATTTGTCGTAAATCCTCTACTCAAGTTATCTTCGTCTCATATGTTGTTTCATAATTTAGTGGTTTTTCGTTTGAACCATCAACTATTACTTAAAGCAAGATCGGGGTGACGTTGTACGGACTAAAATGTGCATCTAATTAGGCTCCACATCTCGCTGATCCTTCGTTTTGAGCCATGCCATGGGGTCTGCCTTTATCGTCGTTATGGCTGTGGGAGCCAACATACATAACGGTCAGTCAAAGGATACTTGGAACAGCAAATCCATTATGGGTTCTAAGACACTGTAACTATTTGTTGTCAATGAGATAATTTTTGGTAACAACAGGGTTTAGGAAAATAAAGACACAAGGTGACTTTTGTGTCTCATGGTAAATTCTTCGTGGGTCAGTAGACAAGTTTGGATACCATTTTCTGAATTTTTGTGCAAATGGTCACAGTGATTATTTCCGATAACCTTTGGGGCCAAAGCTGCCAAACACTACCCCTTGAATACCATAATGTGGAGGGTCCTCTCCTCCCAAACATCTCCAACCGTTGGATCCTCTTATCTAATCTTCTTTATATACCTAAAAATATAAGCTACCCTATCTTGAGCCGCCTCTAAGATACTCTTTTGTTCGTTTTGAGATAGATCTCACTCAAAATTTCGGCCCACCACATATTCTTTCTCAGTAATGGATTATTTGTGTTTATCCATCTTAACACCATTATTCTTACTTCTGCTGCTGCTCTTATCGTTCCTTTGTAACTCCCAAAAGAAGAAGAAGATGAAACCCTTGTCTTGTTTATTGATGATCCATCCACTCACACAATGATTTTTCCTCTCAAAACACAAATTTAACCCTTTATCTAGAGGTGTAAAAACGTCACGGCCCTACGGCCTACCTGCGGTTGCGTGCTTAACGTGCCGTGTGCCGCGTGTTGTGATGTGCCAACGATTTAAACGTGCTATCCGTCTTTGTCTTTACTAGTCAAAAGCTAGTACGCTGAGCCGCAGCCACAAATACATCACCACGAATAAACGTCTTTGTCTTTGTCGTCTTTACACGTTGCGTCTTTATAAGCAATTTGAAATCACTTAATGTATACATTAAGTCGACACACCCACAGGAACTTAATTAGACAACATATTATTTGAAATTATTTCAAGTAAAATTAACAAATTTATTCAATAAAAAAAATAACCCATCAAATATAAAATTAGATTATTGTCATGTAAATTAATGTTCTAGTTAAATATAGGTGACGACATTATAACAACGATATTGAAATATATTTTCCAAATATTAAGGTATTATATGTGTTGTTATAAATAAGCCAACATAAAATGTTAAAAACTAACTAGGATAGTGACTCTTTTGTGAAATATACAAAAAATATGATGTATTATGCCTTGTTATATGGTGTATTTGTACATGTTATGACGCGCTCTCTTAACGTCTTTGAAATTTAGGTGGGCCACGTGCTTATCCGTGCCAGCGTCTTTGTCTTTGTGCTCTGTGCCAATTAGTCAAACCCAAGACGTCCCATTTAACTAACGTCTTTGTGCCGTGCTGGGCTAAGTCACGTGTTGGGTCATTTTGTCTCAAATTTTAGCGTCTTTGTCAATAGTGCTCTGTCGGCACAGCCAATTTACACCTCTACCTTTATCAACGATGGTATTTCAAAGCATGATATAGTTGTTGTTTACGGTAAACTCAAACTCCTAATTTTTGTTTTTTGTAAATATTTTCTATTCATGGTTTTTAGTTTCCATTACTTATCTGTTATTTGATCTTTAAGCTCATATATAATTTATTTATTTTTGTGCAGGGAAATGTACTATATATGATATCATTGGCTGTATGGAAATGGAAATAATGGAATACTAGTAGTTGTGATAGAATATTATCAAACATTTCCCCGACAAATGCAACTTGTGATAGATTACTACGTCTTGAAGATTCAACTTCTTAAATTGAATAGTGGATCAACCAAGGTAAGTAAACTCTCCATTTTTCTGATTTCTTTAGTTCATTTTCTTAGGGTTTTTTAGTGTGATTAATTGGTCAATTATTTGATTTTAGAATTTCTTCAAATTTCGGCAGTGCCTATGTACATTTTCATTAATAATGCAAGTGTTGTAGATGTTGAGCTTAATATTAGGTTGTCAAAAAAATAATTCTATAGGTATTTGGCTGAAAATAGTTTCTTTTGTTTTTGAAATGGGTTTTGGTTAAGAAACAGTGTCTATGGTTTCTTCATTTTATCATCCTTGTTTTGTAATTCAGTTCATTATACTGCAAAGATGTAAGATGCTGCTGGCTTTATGTACTGATTTTTTATGTATTGATTAGTTTTGAAATAATTGCGGAAGGGTATGCTGTTTCATTAGCCTTTTCTCCTTGACAAAACAAGTCTTAACATTATCAGGAATCATTTGAATTGCAGAGGGACAGCGTTACACCCAAGAAGACATAGTATGAAGGAGCATGAGAATAAACGATGGACCCTTTGGTGTGAAGAAATTAGTGACTTTTCAACTCGGGGCTGTGTGTAAGAATCCGACTGATATAGCGAATTCAACTAGGATGTTGTTACATGAGATGGTGAAATGTAATTGCAGTCTAAAAGTGATCACATCCTTAACATATTAAGATGTTACTCTTAGGCGGTATTGCAGGTTTCCATATGAATAGGGGGGAAATGATCAAAGTGTTCAAGTGGTTGTTCTCAAGGAAAATGCCGGAGGAAATGGTAAAATGCTCCCACAAGGGCATGCTGAAAGGATTGTACCGGAAAAAAATGCTGATCAAATGGCTGCTCAGAAAGAAAAAAACGATGAAGTAGTACTAGTACTCCCACAAGGATATGGATATGCAAACGGGAAGCTTGTATTCACGGGTGGCAGTAAAGATACCTCTCACGTGGCAAATGAAAACGGTGAGATGAGGGTCGACGACCAGAGAAAATTGCCATCTAGTTCTAGGAAGCGGAAGGAGATGAAAGCAGCTGCAAGCAGTCGTAAGCAGCATAATAAATCAGAGCAGGTAAGTTTGTAATAATAGTCTATGGTCGGTTATGTGTTACCACTACTCACTTTCTCGCGCCACTAGTCACCCTCGCAATATATGTCACTGTTTTCATTTGCCACATGACAAGTATCTTTAGAGATTGAATTGAAGTACTTTTGTCTTGTCGCTCTTACAACTCACTCCCAACAAGTAAGAACACCACCTCCTACTATATATGATATCATTGGCTGCAAACATTTCCTGACAAATGCAACTTGTGATAGATTATCTGCGTCTTGAAGATTCAACTTTTAAATTGAATAGTGGATCAACCAAGGTAAGTAAACTCTCCATTTTTCTGATTTCTTTAGTTCATTTTCTTAGGGTTTTTAGTGTGATTAATTGGTCAATTATTTGATTTTAGAATTTCTTCAAATTTCGGCAGTGCCTATGTACATTTTCATTAATAATGCAAGTGTTGTAGATGTTGAGCTTAATATTAGGTTGTCAAAAACTAATATTAAGGTCAATTGCCATTATATTGACGACAACAATTGAAAGTAATTTATATATTTGTTGTAAGATCACAAAAGCTACAATGAATATCATTAAACACAACACAAGGATAACCAAAGTTGAAGTGCAATTCAATTGATGCTATAAAATTTCAAATTAAATGCTCATATCTTTTCAATTGACACTGACAAATCCACATTGCTGAAAAAACAAAGTACTCCAATACATTATACGGTTGTTTGTTGCCTTCGACACACACACACAAAATGCAAACACTAGTACAATTATGTCTGCATTTCAGAAATAAAAAATACAGATTCAAAAAACTGAAAAGAGTTCCTCGAAACTTAAACTTGCTTCTTCTTATTAATTACTTCCATTGCAGATTACCCATCAATGATTATAATTACAATTTGAGAGGAAAAGTCATTATGACAACCGATTGATTCCTACAGAAAATAAAATCATTAATTCTATCAGAGATCAAGTTTTCAAAGCTCAAAACACCATAAAATGTAAAATGAAAAGAAAAATGATTGTATTGAAAGAAATGAACCTGCTGTGAGGAACACTTTGGAATGCTAACTAAGAATCCATCACCACCATAGATTCCATCACTTTACATCATCTTTTAATGAGAACTCTTGAGTATTGACAACAATAACAATAAGCATTGAAACGATATAGTTGTGAGGGGATAGAGTTTATGGAGTTTGATCAAAGGAGGCGCTGCTTGTTCCATAGTAGTTCCATTTATATAGCACTAGGGTTTATATTATTTAGGGTTTCTCTCCTGATCTCACTCAATCTTTGTTTTACTCACAGCCGTTCATAAGATCTAACGGTCTCCAATTACAGATTAAGACCAAATCAACATTGTGACCCAAAATTGTTACTAAAAGTCTAAAATCAACGAAGCGGGGTGAAATTGCTTTCTGATTTACAAAAAAAAAAAAAAAAACAGTCATAAACGTCAAAAATTAGGACCAAATCATAGCCTAAATGATTTTTGAAATACACTTAATTTAGCCATTTTTAATCACACTAATTTTGTAACCATGGAGTAGTTTAGATGTGAAACAGGTCAATTGACATTACATTGACAACTGGATGCAATTTATGTTAGCAAGATCTCGAAAAGTGCAAAAAAAAAGTATTTAAGAGCCACAAAGAGAGCACTAGAAAACAAGCTGGATTGGTCGCACATATCCTTGATGTCCCGGAAATATCACGTTGTCATGTATTATTGGCACAAGTAAAAAAATTGCTCGTGAAATATGAAGATCGTATACATTCATCCTACTAGATCGTGTTCACTTTAGTATTTAACTAGGTATCACCGAGGCCTATGGCCTCGACTCAACCTCTCATTTTTTTATTTTTTGTGTTTTTTGTGTTACACTTTACGCCTTGTCTAATGGTAGTATAGTATCTAATTTGTGAAATAAAGAAAAACCTAGGGTGGCTTGTGTGAGAGCATTATTAGCGTCAATGTAATGTCAATTGATGGAGCATTTGGAGTGGAGAACCCACTTTGGTCTGGTGTTCCCTGTCCAATCACAAAGATCAATATCTATAAGGTCCCAAACCCGTTCTTTTTACCTAGGAGAGGAGTGTATTACAATGAAGGAAAATCTTGTAAAACAGCACCCAAAAGTTGCTGAAGATGCCTGAACTATATCGGGTATACATCATTTACATTTCGTATAATTCATTGATATGTCCAGATTTACCACTGTAGGACTCTTCACATTTTTTTTTTAAGTTACACTTCTACGTTCTTTATCAACTATATGCAAAAAATCTAGATCAAACATTAAGTTTTTGATATCAATGACATCCAGAGATACATCAATGACTTTGTTGATACCTAACGGATGGAAATACATATGGGCCAAACACTACAAGCCTGCCATATCCATATATAGAATATCCATTACTCAAAAAACATTCTCAATCGTTGGATCATCCATCAAAATTTCTGCCATACCCTAAAAAACGAGGAACCCTATATATAAAATATTTTGTGCCGTCTAAAAACTAAATCCGAGCGCCTTCATATATCCTTGCTAGATCTTAAAATTTCTGTGGATGACTCTCATTCTCAGATAATGGATGATTCTTCAAGAATACATGTATGTCTCACATTGTAGTTAGAATTACAACTACTCTCGTGATTCCTCTGGCATTGCCACTTACACTCAACGTGCAACCTACCACCAAGGCATTCTACACATGCCATTGGCACATGCCACACACGCCACTAGCGGCTACGGCATTGCCACTTGCACTCGAGTGCAACCCGCAACAAAGGCATTCCGCACATGCCATTGGCACATGCCACACGCGCCCTAGTGCCACTTGCACTAAAGGTGCAACCAACACTCGAGACATCAACACAAACTGGATGCTTTCTAGGGTCTTGGTTTGGCGGTCACAGCATGCAGCGTACACTACGCTCACATTAAGAAAGCGTGAATAGAAATAAAGCGGTCAAATAAATGAGGAAATAATGGTGAAAACGTTTTCACCCATAAACACCATGCGGTTACCACCTCCTCCCATTATTTCACCCTTTACTCTCTTCCTTCATGAGGCCAGGGTACGTTTCAATCTCGACTTGTATAAATAGGTCTTACCTATTTCACCCCGGACGACAAGTCTCGGTCGGGAGAAAAACACAACACTCTCAGAAAAGGCAACTTTGCAAGCTCTCCAAAACGCTTTCATCTCTTGCAAGCTTCCGAAGCTTCCACTTTCTGATACAAGTCGAGACACTACTCTCCCAGCACTATTCCTCAACTCAACACCTTTCTTTGCTTCCTCCCCAAATCAACCCTTCTCCTCCACTTTGTGACCGAAGCAAGTCTAGAACGGCCATTTCTTGGTTTAGGCCGGACTTGTACGGATTGATCTCTCGAATCTAGAAAGTGCTCACGTGCAGCATTTGTTTAGGGTTTAAACCAGTTTCTCACTCACCTCAATTTACCAAAATCGGCGGAAACGATTTTTACCCATAAACACCTAGGAAAATCAAAAGAATATGATATCATGCCAAAAGCTGCATAATATCTCTTATTTCCTAACTGAAATATCCTAAAGTAACCAAAGTCAGACCAAGTTTCCATAAATGGTTAGCGATTACGGTTTCGACGCTCCATTTCCTCAAGGTAGGATTCAGCCACGTTGTACACTACATCACTTATCTAGCCAGAACTATCATAAATACATGCTTAGCTTAGTTGCAAAAGTCTCCTATACGACAAGGTTCAGTTATAAATTTTAATCTCGGTTCCTTCGTCGTATACATGCACCTTCACTTATGGCTTTAGCTTCGGTTGCAGAACATAATAGGACACACCAAACAATAAATCCATTTACTGTTTTTTAGAGAAGGAAAAAGAGAGACAGAGATACGAAGGAATGAGATGCAATTATATAATAAATAAAATGGGAACGAGAAAAATTAGTATCTCACATTAGACACGTCAAATGTGGAAATTGCTTAGTGGAGTCATGTGTGATATGGGTTTTGTGTCATAAGAAGGAAGAAAGTTCCAATCATTTGAATGATGAAGATACAAATATATATGTTCATGTATCCCTTAACCTTTTCCCGTATTTCCCCCTTTAATACTACAAGAAAACATAGGTTAAGCGACCAAAATCTTAGCAAGAGCACAAAATTTTGGTTGCTTTAACAAATTTTTGAGCAACTAAGTTTTCGACTACCCAAAACTTTGGTCGCTTTTTACCTAAGAACCACTAATTCTCAGCCACTACCAAAAGTATTTGGTCGCTCGATATTTTAATCAAGTAAATAAGAGCAACTACAGAAGTACTTGAGCTGGTATTTACTTTGAGGGACCAAGGATTGCCCACTAAAAAATCTATGGTCGGTTAAACCTCTATCAGCCACCAAGTTGTAGACACCACCCGTTTAAAAGAGAGGAAGTTGAATTCGACTCCAAAATCACAAGATAAAATTAAAATTCAAGTCATAATAATCAGCATTGAATCCGGAAGCTTCTCCTCATGACAACCTGTTTTAAATTGGTACAAACATGAACTCTGTTCATGGAATCAAGCAACTTCAAGGAGAGTGGAGCAACCTCCATCTGGAAATACAGTTAAAAATCGAATTCTTCGAAATTAGTTTACAAAATTTGTTAGCAAATTCTGATAGTGATTTTGTCAAACAGGTTGTAAGCCAAGAGTAACATCATAGAAATAAAGTGAAAGAAATAGATTGGCATTTGCATCATCAAAAGATGTCCAAAAATGATTTAGATTCATACGTTTGGCAACACCAAATACATGATGAGATAGTTTCTTTTTTCCAAAAAGACGATCACTAGCGGATTGAACACCTTTTGATGATGATGATGGATGCTTTACTGAGATGATTTAAGGACAACCAAACCTCAAGATTTCCCAAATTTGAAACTCCGACAACTACACCCATACAACCATAAAACATCGTATAACCCAAATGTTTAAGCACTTCAAAGAAACAAAATTACACATGTTGACAAACAAAAGAGAAATTAAAATGCCCAAATTTCTCTTTTTGTGGATCTTCACTATTGAATGAAAATCGAGTGAAAAAGTATTACCTTTATTGATGGGTTAGTAATTGAATCTTGGTATTGGATGCGCTTGAAATCGAAAATGCTTTTGCAAGAGAAATTGAGAAATTTAGGAACATGAACACTTGAAAACCTTTTTTTTTTATTCATGAATTCTCATAAAATAGTGAAATCATATCTTGGACCTAACATTTGAACTCAAGAATTAACATTTATCATTGTTGATATTAGAAATATATAACAAAAAATTGAGACTACTGATTTCATCTTATCCAATGATGTGAGTAGATATAAGACTTAATATTTCGAGATAAACCCAACAGGTGATGAAATGTGAGTGAAGATTGAGAGAGTTAGAGAGGGAGAATTGAGAATAGCGGCGGAACAAGGGTTTGAGTGTAGAAAAAGAAGTATATGCAAAGAACTTGCAGCTAAAGTTGATGAAATTTTGGTGGGAAACTTCGCCAAAACTTCCTTTTCCCGCTAATCAATCTTTCAGATATTTTTTCGCGTGGAGGGAAACAAAGTAGCAATCCATGTGATATTTTGTGTTTGCACCAATTCGTGGAATAGATATCCGTGGTTTTCTATTGGCCGGATGGAAACCATAAGGATCGCCAAAATGGTGGTTAAAGAACAGGTAGGAACATTTTGATGATCCAACGGTTAGGATTTAAGACTCAGGTGGGGTATTGTGATAGAAATTTTTCCTACTGTTTAAGGTGGTAATCCGCGTGCTTTTTGTGTTTTTGCGTATATAGCCATACGATTGAAGACCCTGGTTTTCTATTGGCTAAATACAATATCATGCGGATCATATTTGTTAGCTTAAGTGTGGTGAGCCTTTGTTTGATCCATACATTCTCCCAATTTAAGACTCTAGCTTTCCATTTCCCAATTATATACCATGTGAATCCCGGATGCTAGATTGTGTGAATTAGGATGGGATAACCAGTGAATTTGACAAAGATCGGGGAACATTCGATTAAATTGACTAGAGAAACCGATGGAATCCGGGAGAAATTGAGCTAAGTCGAGCGATGTTGGATAAGATTCGGTTTGAATTATAACCATAAAAACCCGTGGAGTCTAATAGAAATCTAGTGGTCGAGCGATGTTGGATAAGATTGATAGATAACATGTGAAATTGACTAATTAAGGTCCACGGACATTCGGCCAAAAATTACAGATAACTGGAGAAACCAATGAAATTCAGTAGAAGTCGAGTAAGGCCGACCGATATCAGGTAAAATGATGGATAACAAGTGAAATTTAGTGAAGTTGATGAAAATTTGGTTTGAATTGGTTGACAACAATAGAAACCCAGAAAAAGTCGAGTGAGGTCGGGCGATTTTCAGACAAAATTGATACATAACGGGTGAAATTTCCCTAGGTCGATGGAGATTCGGTTAAAATGTTAGATAATTGAAGAAATCGATGAAATCCAATAAGGTCAACTGACATTGGGTAAGATTGACGGATAACAAGCGTAATCAAATAAAGCCAATAGAAAATCGGTTTGAACCGATATGTATCATGGAATCCATGAAAAATCTAGTAAATTAAGATGTATTTGTTAGATAACTTGGGTGAAATTGTCTAAGGTCGATGGACATTTGATGAAATGATAGATAACAAGAAATCGATGGAATTCGAGATAAATTGAATAAGGTCGATCGATATTAGGTAATATTAACAGATAACAAACAAAATTAAGTGAAATCAATGGAAGTTTGGCTTGAATCGATAGGTAACCATATACCCATTGAATCCCAGAAAAATATAGTGAAGTCGAGCGATATTAGATAAGATTGATAGATAACGGTGAAATGACTTAAAATCAGAAACGGAATCCCAGAAAGTGAAACATGCCGACATTGGATAAAGAGATTCTCGGAACATATTTGTGATCGTTGGATAGGGTGTAGTCCATGTGATTCTTGATACTGCGTTAATAATCGTCAGATTACAAACTTTATATGTATATAGAAACTCCAAATCTATTAATAAATGACAAAATTTGCTTATTTCCGTATTTCGTTGATTAGAATTTCTACCTAACAACATATACCAAAATATATCTTGTCCAGTCTCTAATTGGTCGGGAATATCTATACCGAAAACCTAAATCTACAATATAAAGCACAGTTTGTTTCTTAGTGGTGGCGGGATTTATTCTCGGGCAAAGATAAATCTACTGGTCGTGGTTGTGCGGACCACACCCATAACCCGCACGTGCGCCAAGGCTAACTTTGCCTATATGAGTGGTGGTCGGGATTTATCCTTGGCAAAGATAAATCAAAGGCTGTGATCCTCCGTGCCACACCCTACAAGTCGCACACGTGGTGTTCATTCCAATATTATGAATTAAAAATGAATACTCAAGTCAAGATATTGAATTTTAAAAATTATAACATGGAGGTTGAACTCATGACCTATTGTGTCATAAGAGTGGCCTCTAACCATTGTTCCACCTTGGTTGTAATTGATAAAAAAGATAAATCAACAAGTGGTTGTTTGTTCAACTTAAATATTAATTAGTATAAGTGATTTGTCTAGAGAGAAGATAAATCTATGGTTATGGTTTGTTCAACTTTAAATATTAATTAGTATAAGTGTTTTATTAATTTAGAAACATTAATTTCTCATGATAAATGATTTATTAATTTTACATCATAAATATCCCTTAATTAATATTAATACATATCTCCATAAATAAGTAATAATTTTGACAAAAATTATTTCAATAGATATTAGTGGTGGTGGTGGTGGTAGTAGAGGAAGAAGTAAGTGGTGGAAGCGGTGGAATGTGTTACAAAGTGGTGGAGGCGGTAACATTAGTTTTGGTGGAAGAAATAGTGGCGCTGGATGGTTTTAATGGCGGTGGTATTAGTTTTTTCTTTTGAATCAAAAATAATAAAAAATTTTACATGATGGGTAACATTGTATTGTGAAAAGTATAGTTGGTTGTTTTTGACACGATCAAAAAAGGCGGATAAAAAATACTTTTGGGATGATACCAAATCATATAAGACAAAATGGTTGTTTTTTGGTGCCACTGCTATCTTTGGTAACCGTTCGTACGCATGATTTTCGAAAATTAACAAAAAACATATAGTTGAATAAATTAATTGACGACCTAAGTTTGTTAAATCTAAACTTTATACATGACGTGTGGGATTAAAAGTTATAAGTGCGCCCAATATTCTACGAGGGATGGAAAATGGTGGTGGTGGAGAAAGAAGTAATATCTGGTGGTTTGTGGTATCTTGGGTTTTGATGAGTAGTAATTGACTATGTTAATTATGTCTTTGCTACAAAAGGATAATACTATAAATTAGAAATGTGGTTGATCGTCTTAATGCTAATATAAACTCGGTTAAAATACATGAAAATTAAGAAGAAGAAAAAAACATTTGGATGTCACGTTATATAATAAATAACACTAAAAACTACATATTTAGTATCAAGGTTTCTCCATCCAATAGATAAATCTAAGATTGTATTGAGATCCCGTAAGCATAGGGCGAGTTGGTCTTGGATTTCTCAATGATAATGAATATAATGAACGCTCCCTCTCGGTTTGTCCAATGAAAACCAGAAACCTTCTAAAAAAATAATCAATCGAACAACACTTAGATGGAACGCATCACCACCAAAGTGTAAACTTCTCTCGAATTGCTACATATCCAGTGAAATTTCTACAAATTAATGGGTGATTTCCTCCTACCGTTATGGGGCATGCAATTAAATCTCTAATAGTGATTTTAAAGGTATTTAATAATTATAAAATTCTATTATAAGTTTTGTTTATGCAAGTATTGATTTAACTTGGGTTCTTTTATATTTTTGTGTTAAGTTGATGACTTTTTAATTTGAATACATGTTTGGTTAACAAACTTTGATACATATAGGTATTTTCTTTGTAGAACTCGATGTTAGTCTCTCATTTTTTCCATTATCACATTGTTTCATCCCGTATTTGTAGACATTATTTGACTAATATTGGGGTATTTGTTTAATCTCAAGGCCGATTAAACCCAATGTGTGTTGTATACATTGAAGGCGGGTGTCGGCTCTACCTTGAAACTAATAATTTTTCTTCTAAGGTTAGTTGAATTTATGTAGATACAAATATCAATATGACTATGCTCTTTAAAACTCCAAATTACTTGAGTAACACTAGATGTGAGAACGTCATTCATGCACTACTTAGCATAGTTGGTGTGAAATCTTTTTATCCACAATTTCTTCAATATTATGTTATCAATATGATTGAGAAAGAATCTTACACATGTTTTTATTTACTATTATAAGTTTATTTTTTCAACTCACATGTGTATATTTCAGCCTTCCAATAGCCAAAGGGTTCTTCATTTTTATAACTCTCACATTTTGCAAAAAATAAATAAATAGTGTTTATCTATAGTAGGGGAAAATATTATGGGTTTTTGCTTCACTCCTTAGAGCCTTAGTTATCAATAATTTCGGAACAAAAGTATTCATAAACATCATGGAGTTGGATTGGCAGTTTAGGTATATGTACAGTTAGATGAAATATTCTTTTTTGAAGTTTGAAATTATGGTATGATGGAACAATAAATAGGGAAAAATTTTATTTACTGTATTTTTATTTTATTTTCATGTTGGCACAACATTATTACTCCATCCGAGATAATAAATTGGAATAACATGCTTAAGTAAAAAATAAAAAGATCAGGTAACCCATTTTGTTTCCCAAAACCTATTTGAATATCAAAATAATTACTCACGAATAAAATGAAGCAAGAAAATGTGAACAATATCAGTATTAGAGACAAAAACATCCTCGTGAATTCTGGCACGGGTTAAGATCTAGTCTAGCCATAAAGCACAAAATCTGCTTTGTTCCATATCCCATTGATCTGAATGTATATCAGAGGTTAAAGTGGAGCAAAATATGCCTTATCCGACCTGTAATTAGTCAAGATGTCTATATCGGAACTCTATATCTAGCAATGAACCACAAAAATCCAACTTTTTTCTAAATCTATAGAAACTCAGTTAGAACAATTTATTGTTCACAAACTGATTTCTTTAAAATTGATCGTTTAGAAAATTTCGCAAGAAAACAACCAATTGCTTACCATCAAGTTGAGTAATAATAATTGAAGACTAAATCAAGTTGTTAATTAGCTTTATTATTAATGTTGTTTTCTGTAATCAGATCTAGCGATATTGATTGTTATTTGTTACATTTTAATTTGTAAGAGTTGCATTGAGTATGAATGAATAAACTGGGACTGGCAATAGATGTAGCAAAAAATGTCTATTTACATTGCCTTCTAGTTCTTAAGTTAAGATTGATTATCAAACATTATGGTCCAAATTTCGCCTCCTCAAGTATGCTACTAAGTTACATTAACCAACACTTCAGGAAGCTGCTTAGTTTTAACATGAGAATTTGTATCTTGACTATTCATCAATTTCCATATAAGAAATAGTGGCTTTCTTCAGAATTTGGTGAAGTTCCTTTACTCGTTTCATTTTTGCTAGTCCTGCATGCTTCTTCATTATCAATTACCAAAGAGTAGGCAAGTACCTAGCTGTGCATCCAAATGGATGAAATCCTAATTGAGCTGAATTGCCACAATGGTCATACAAACAAACAATGTTGTTAAACCATTCGTATGTCGTTTCCTCTTCGGGATGGATGATCATTTTGCCTAACATTTTAGCAATCATCATACTAAGCCTTTTCTTTATACGATGCTAATGAATGTAAAACTTAGCTTTTCATTCTCCGAGGATAATTCCTAACATTAAAATGTTGGTTTGTGAGGGACGGTCTACAAGTAACAGTCAAGACAAAATAGTCGTCCCTGTGTTTTTAAAGATCGGCTATCGAAACAAACGATCAAAGACCAATCTACAACAACAACAGAATGAAATGAAAACTCCTATTGGTCTCAAACAAAATACATAGGGATGACAATTGGTTCTTGTTTACTGCCATATATTGTCTCAAAAAAACAATGGCAGTTTAATTCGAATTCTATTTTACCCAGTACATTTCTTTTTCTAACCACCATCTCTACTGTTATCATTTATCCTGAAGTATGCTCTCAATGCAACTCACAGATACAAAATGTAACAAATAACAAATATCAGTTGATCTGACGATAGAAAAGAAATTAATAAAAGGAAAAGAACAGCTTTGAATTAGTACTTATAAATAATATTTACTCTCAATCAAAGTAATTTTTAATGTACAATATGAAAGGAGGATCTATAATCTAGTACCAAAAATCAACTCGTATCAAAAAGTGAGTGGGATATAAAGGATCTGGATATTTTCTAACCAGATCTGAGACCTCGTATCATATTTTTTTAAGAGGAAAATCATTGTGCTTAAAAAAGCGACCCTATGGCATGGCATCATTGTGCCGCCCCTCTTGCTTTTTAGGGTTAGGGTTTGGACACAGATAAAGAACGACCTAAGATTCGAGGAAAACTAACTGATTCTGGCCTAGAAATCTAACCCCTTCGGCATAGGGCAAAATTGTGATAGTTGATGTTCTTACACTATTTGATTTAATGGCTCACTCATATACTATGACTGACAGTATTTTATAATGGTTCCCACAGCCAAAAGGATAAAGGCAGACCCTATGGCATGGCATCTTCATCTGTAACTACAAACCGTTAGATCTAATGAACGGACAAGATATAAAAAAATTGAGTGTTTTAGTACAAACCCTAACCAATGTAGAAGCCTCTCGGTATATATATTTCGCGTTATGATCCACCGCCCCCACTATCCTTGTCTAAAGTTCACAGATTCTCTCCACACTTCTCCTTTTCAAGCTGACGTGAAGGCCCGCACAGCCTGGCCAAGACAAATTTTTACCCCACGGTCACGTCTTAGGCAAGACAAATTCTGAAATTGAAGTCACGTGCTTAGCGTCTTGTGTCTCAAGGCTGAGGCTCTTGCGAGACTGACGTGCTGTCTTTGTCTTGTGCTAAATGGCTTTGTCTTTATCTTTGTCTTGAGAGAAAAATAAACGTCTTTGTCTTGTCTTTGTCTTGTGCTAGCACACTTATTTTATGTTCTCCAAAATAAATATTTTTAGATATTTTAGTTAGTACATGTATTATTATAGAAATAAATTAGCATACCGAAGATAAAATGTCGAAATCGGCTAAAACAATGATTTTTGTGAAATATGCATCAAATGTGATGTATTGTGTAGTATTTTACGCATGACGTGGCGTGCTTTCTTCGCGTCTTTGTCTTTGGGTCGGGCCGTGTGCCTATTTTGTGCAGCCAAAGACACAAGACATTAAACAAACGTCTTGTGCCGTGCCGGGCCGGCCACGTCTTTGTCGCGGCCGTCTTGTGGCTCGAATTTTAACGTCTTTGTCTTTGTGCCATAAACGTCTTCGGCCGTCCCATTTTACACCTCTATTATGCGGTGATGAACTCTCAGTCAACGTTTCCATAGGTTCATTTCATTCGATTTGTATTTCTTTTACTTTCACATTTTATTGAAAATATCTCACCCGTAAATAATATGATTTGATTTTTATTCTGTGCAGGAATCAATTTGTCATAATGACTTATCCTCTCAATCAAACAATTTTGATAATTTAAACCAATGCCTCATGGATGGATATGCGGTATTAAAGATCAAGTTAAAGAGTTGTATTTTGCGTCCTCACACCATAATTTCCAAAGTTTGCATGGATTTGCGGTACAAAATCACAACCGCTACGGATGGAAATGCCAATCAGTTACGAGAGATTGAAAAAACATCAATTTAGAAATAACATTATCGTGTTTATTAGTTGCATTTTTTATATTTTTGTTGGAAATTAAAGATGAAAACAACATTAATGGTTTACTTTAGTTGCATTTTTTTGGTTGCAGGAGGCAACAACTATGTAATGAATCGCTGTAATAGGAGTCCGTTTTACTTTTTTTTTCCATGGAAGTATCAATTGAAAGCATATGGCCATGGAAAATTTCAGTATCAAGTTTAAACATGAGTTTGTCCGTTTTAGAACATTGTATTATTTCTATGCCGTTGTTCCATCTCAACTACCCATGTGTTGCTGTTTTTGATACTTGGCATGGCAAGTGTATAGTCTTACAGGGTGAAGCATTGTAGATTGATTAATTTGGATAATTCAATTAACACGATATTATCTTGAGTGGATTAAAAATAAATTGATGTAGATTCACCAAATGCAAACAATTCTGGCTTTGAACATTATGGAAATCTGCTTAACAATATTGCTTTGCTTCCTTAAGTGACAAGTTTTAGTAGCATACTTGATGAGGCGAATTTGAATCATCATGTGCGGTAATCAATCTGAAATTAAGAACTAAATAGACATTTTCTACTGCGATTTTGTCACCAATCCCAATTTGTACATTCATACTGAGAGCAACTCTCACAGATTAAAAAGTAACAAATAAAAATCAATATCAATGGATAGATAACAAGATTAATAAAAAGAGAAACAACATCTTGAATTAGTCTCAAATTATGATTACTCATTTATATCAAAAGAATATATAGATCTTTAAGAACATGTAAAAGACTACCTCCTTCTGAAGAAGGATTAGATCTCATAGATATTTTCTAAAAACATTTTATGCATCACTCAGAAGAAGTTGCAGAAAGATCTTTACTGAGAGGGCAAATCACAGTTTTTGAGAGGAAAAATCATCGTGCATGAGTGAGGGTAATTTGTTGTTGATATTTCTTCTTCCATTGATGGAACATGAAGGAGGAGGAGATATCTAAGATTTGCAGCCGCTCTTGATTTTTAGGTTAGTATTTCTTTATCTACGCAGATTAAAAAGTTGACAACTCAATGCTTCTTATATAAGGCGTAGAAATCGAAACCGTTCAAGTTAGGGCTAAATTTCGATCGTTGATTTTTCTTACACTGGCTCCGCGGGTATTCAAAGATTGACCGTAGTTGCCATGGCTGACCAAGTATTTTATGCTGGTTCCCACAGCCTTAAGGATAAAGGCAGACGCCATGGCATGGCTTAAAATGAAGCATCATAATTCTGTTTAGTTTCCCTATAACCTTATAGCTGAGTTTGTCTGTGCGGCGCTTTGAAATAAGATGAAATAAGATCACATACAAGGTAAGTAAGAAATGCTTACTAGAAGAGCATGGCGAATACGTAAATTTATAAAAATCAACAGAAACAAGTAAGATTGGATGGTTTACCGGTGCGACTAATTTATTATCTCGTTCAATAAACTATGGGCTAGATTGGACTGCTAAATTGGCCCAAACAAAGTGTTGCAAATCATGAAAAAGTGTGGGAAAATAGTTAACACTCAATCTGGCTACTTCTCTCTCCTAGCATTTGCTCGCAGTCGCACTATCGGCGAGATTGAAATGCCGAACCGTTCGGCGCTCAAAAAGTGACCAAAACGCCGAACGGTTGGCTGGCGCTCTTGAACCGTTAACGCGCTCACCGATGACGTGAATGGCCAAACTAGCAAAATAGATATCTGCCCATAGGAGCTTAGGAGGTTGCCCAAGCTGATGTGGATGGCCAATCTAGCAGTTAGATATCTAGCCCCATGTGGACTAAGCCTAATGAATGGGTTGCATATCTAACGAGAAATGCTAAGATATGCAGTTTGATGTAGATAAGAGTTGTTGGGTGTGAAGTAGTTCCAAATTTTTACTTATAAAAGGTTTGGTTGTGGCGATTTAACTGATAGGACTCACTGGTTAACCAATCAGGGTCTTTGGTCCTTGGTGGGGTTTTTCCCCAACTTTTTAACTTTGCTCTTAAAAAGTAAAATGTGCTAGGAAGGCTTTTCGATTCAGCTATTGGTCTCAGCTGTTTCAAGATATTTACAAACATACTTACTTCTCATGCATAAGCTGGTTTTCCACATGCTGCGAACATGCTGCCTCCTTGGTATTGCGAAAATTGCAGATTTTGGGATGGCTAGGATTTCACGGGAAATCAAAATCAATTACAAACCGAATTTATGGAACTTTGCAAGTTTACCACAAATTCAATCAGAAAGATTAAATAAGGAATTGTTACACATTATTGTAGGACACTGGTTCAATTCAGATTCCAGCTCCATATGCTAACAAATCAATCATTTCATACATTTAGAACACATTTTAAAAAGAGGAAATTATCCCAGGAATTTAGTCAAACAGTAATACTAACTTTTCTACCAAATTTATCATTTACCATACACAGTAAAACAAGACTACCAATTTCATCAAAAGAGTAATGCTTCTTTCACCCAAAAGAAAGTTGATGGCACAGTGATCTCATTTATACCTATTATCATCATTTTGAAAATAGAACTACAATTACGGAATAGTAGATCTAAGTAATACGTACTTTCTAATTTTGAACATGGTTACTTCGGACTAAGTAATACGTCTTGGAATTACTATGTAGAGTCCCAGTTCAAGCAACTGTTTGTTAATCTTTATATACATCTTCTAGTTAACACTTTTTAGATGGAAACTTAATTTTACTTATTAAAAATTTAACTGAAAATACCAATTTAGTTAATGATTTACCATCTGAAATCAGACTGCAGTTGCACAGCACATTTAGAATTGACAAATCCCACATTGAGAGAATGACATTCTCAACAACTATTCTGTCACTCTTGCATCAATCAACACCATTTGCATTTTCATCAATCACTCTTGAACGTACGACGGAATTCTAGCCTTCCTGTGTTAATATCATGTCATGCGACTAATTCTAAATGTGCTGTGCATGATTAATCTGAATATTTCCGTAATAATATCATGTCATGCGACTAATTCTACCATCCGACTTTACTAATTACACTTAATATTATTACACAACTGATAAATCGTACTTCTCTATCACAGTTCACAATTATTATTTCTGCAGCCTCCGATGATTCAATAGGAGTGGTAAAACAACCTTTTGAGCAGGTTATAGCTTTTTCAGAGAAAATCTATAACACCAATTTAGCCCACACCTACATGACTCATAACTCTATCATTTGAGTACACAAAATCTTTCCTTGAACCTGAAGATGAAGACCACTTAAATCTCAGGATTTTACTTCTAAACCATGAAATACTTATGAGAGGAAAAATCATCATGACATAAATGATTTAATAGTGAGAATGGATTCTCATATAGAATCAATATCTCATTCATAAAACGCATGTAACATTTTGATAAGAGAAATTCTATAACAGAGTAGATAGATCTACAGAGATAGAGAGAGAGTGTGGTGGAGACGGAAAGGGTTTGTTAGTACAATGGACACTTTCGTTAAGCAAAATCCTTACTAGAATTGTAGACACAGAAATATTGCATGATCTTAGTTGGGCGAGTTAAGAAGACTAAACAAGCGAAGAAAGATTCGCATCAAAACACGATGATAAAACCTTAATGAGTAACTATTGAGGTAAGCGATGACGTCATAATGTGGCTATGCGAAGAGAAGGTTCATGTGTTAAGTATGACACCGTGTCCGAAGAAAAGGTTGACTTTCCTATATCACTGCAATGGCATCGTGTGGAGATTTCCATGATAATAGGTCAAAAGTAGGGCTTTATGTAATATTAGTTGTCATCCATTATGTGAGAGCCCATATATGGGGCAAGAGAGCATTGTAAAAGGGTTAAGACCTTGTCTAGCCTAAGTATTACCTTGGAGAGAAAGTTGTGTGAGTTCTAAAACTAGAGTTTACATATAGCCTCCATTGTAACATCATCATATTCTTAATAATACTTGAGTTTATGTTAGTTATGTGCACTAAAGCCTCGTTTATGAAACACAAACACAGAAGCCTCGATTAGTTCTTTTTTGAATTGATTTCTTCCCTTTTGTTTTGTTATATTCATAAAGCAAGATACTTTTGTTGGTAGGATGGTCAGGGACTAGATTAGGAAATCTTGTTGGTTTGGGAAACCAATTACTAGTGTCCTAAGTATACAACTTAAGAGGTTTGTCTCTTAGAGTTAAGTTAGGAAACCCTATACTTGTAGGAAAGTAATCCTTGTTAAGGAATGTGTCTAGTCCTATTGATATCTAAAATAGCCATAGAGAGAACTAGAGAAATCACACCAGAACTAAAAAGAGTTCTCTTCTTCTCTTCCTAGGCTTTGTATATTCCAACATATACGGTGATAATAAAATTTCTTATTCTTTTCCGAGGATTCAACCTCGCTAAATACTTGTTCTTCTTGTGCGTGTGTGTGATTGTGTTCTTTGTGATACTGAGGTACCTTTGTAGCGATGCAAACCTAACGCTTTTGTAGGCTTTGGCACAACAATATGTATCAGAGAAAGGAGACGCTCTTAGATACGGTTATTCAGATTGTATTTTTATGAAGATTGCTAGGGGTAATACTAATCTCAAAGGTTCTGTTTTTTTATCTATATTTGGTTGTTTGTGAACAATGGTTGATGGAGAATAACCAGTTGATCTGGTACAATATTCGGAGTCCACAAGTAAAGATAAAGAAACAAAAGAAGAAATACTTCATGGTGAATTGTCTTGCCTTTCTTTAATCTACTTCTCTTAGCACCAAAGCTTATGTAAATTGCAGCAAATTGCAGGCTTCAAGAACGTATTTGCTAAAGGCAAGAAGCAAGCTTCGGAGCTTAGAATCACAAATCAGTGCTTAGCCAGAAGGTCTCCACGAAGTCAAATATGGGTGGCTTCTCAACTCATAATGCGAGTAATCCACCAAGTTTGGCCTCAATTTTTATGAAGAGATTGACAAGGAGGGATGTGTTGCGAGAATCTTGGGGGCGCAACTTCATTATTTTCTCGAGATCTCACATTTTAAAGAGAGAAATATAAACATAAGCTAACAAGACCGATAGTGCTAATCAATTGGAACCGATGCCGACTTTAACTTAGATTACAATCGGCATCTTCAAAGAAGTCATATAGCTTAAGGAAACTCTCGAGATGTATGGTGGGATCTTACAAGTCTCTCGAAAAAGGTGCACGAGGATCCGGAGGTTGAGATGAATTTTCTTCATGAAACAAATGAAACTTTGAGCAATTAGCTTTAGGAGGAAAAGCGTAATCATCGGGATGCTTTGTCCAAATGCGAATATCAAGGAGCACGGGTGGTAAGGTTAGTGCTAAACTTCCCGAGTCAAATATAACTTTTTTGTCAAACATGGCTCTTAGTCATGGTAATTATGTTTTATATGCCGCAGTTCTACTGTGGTATCAAGTAGGTAGGTAGTGATCGTCAATATGTCCCGACCTAATTTTTCATCTCCTTTTATTTTACATAGGTATGTTTTTGCTTAGTTTGGGGTATCTAATCTAACACGTCTTTTTCTTGTTTCTGTGAAGGAGTGAGTGTTGGAAAATTGGGTTAAAAAACAAGAGGATGAATAAAAACAGAAACCAAACAATGGTGTACCCCTGACTTCAAGGCTCTTTCAATTCTTTTAGACAATAATTCGACCTTTCCCAATTAACTTGGCGAGTACAACAGGTCTCTCGAATTATGCCTTCAGGATTCAATGAAGCCCTAACACCGTAATCGAATTCAAGGATTGTACTTCCTGACCCGACCAAGAATCACACTTTGTATAAGATTCTCCGATGATGCTATTAGAGAAGAAGAAAACAGTTGTTTTTGATATGATAACAAACGAAGTTTTGGGAGATGCTATTTATAGAGGTTTTCGCACCCGTTGGGAATGGCGTCTCGTTGGAATCGAAACGATGAGTCTCTTCATCATCGACATGAATGGCGTCTGTTGGAATCGAAGATTCTCGGATATGATTCTAATCGTCGAAACAGCTTACGTACCATGACACAGGGGGCTACGCCCCCAGGACCCCCTGGATTGCGCAGTTGAAAATATTCCAACATTCTCCCCCAATTTTCAAAAAACATAAAACAAAGTTTAAAAACTTTTAAATCAGAGTGGATGCATCACAAAAGTGACCGCCACGTACTCGAGTTGGATCAAGCCAACGTAGTTCACGCTTAGTTGAGAATAAGCATCATCGTTGAAACCAATACATAAGTGATAGGTATCTTTTGGATTTAAACCTTCACTTAGTGTAAGAAATTCAAAGCCTTATCGAGGTTAAGTGGTGAAACTAGTCTTGAACCAAGTACCCCTAATGATAAAACCGGAATCTCCACACATATTGATTTCAGAAGATAGTATGTTCTGTAGCTATCAAGTTAATGGCCATGTGCTTAAATCTTGGATTCATGAGTCTTCTTTAGAGAACGGTCTTTTTCTCTTAGGAAACGGTCTGATTTCCATACTCATATAGGTAAGTCTCAAGGTGTTTCATGAGACACCTTGTGATAAAAGTTAGACTTATTAAGGATTTTCATCCATCCCGATTTCTTGCGTAAACCTCGCACTAATAAAGTCGACCATGACCTGGGGGCTACGCCCCCCCAGGACCCCCCTTGGATAGCACAGTTGAAAATATTCCAACAGTGAGTGCTGCTTGAGGTGTGAATTATCTGCAGTTTATGAAAAAAGGCATTGGTTTTAAGTAACACGTCACCCACCGCTGGAGTTGCATATAAACTATTCATGTAACCGAATATGCACCCTATCGAATGCCAAAGAAATTGGTTAGTCTGACTATTTGCACCACGAGTGCTAGCTTAAGTCATTTGGTTATAGCAAAACCAATATCCTCTATTAATGAGGTCTAAGTTAATGTAATTGCACGGGGATGGTTTTTTTATCGGTTTGATTGTTGTAATTTCTACATCAAAGTTCCCTATAATGTTGGATGTGGATGAGTTTTTTTATCGGTTTGATTGTTGTGACCTCGATTCCTCTATTTATAATACGAACATCTAATCACTAGCATTCCTATAGAATGGCCGTCTTCTCCGGCGCACATGCTTTTGTTGCATACTCTTCATTCTCCTAATTATCTGCAATCTCCTCAATGGATTTTATGTTCAAAGGCGATTAAGTGTCCAGATAAAACTGAAAACAACACCTTGGAAGTCTAAAGTTCCGGTAAGTTGAATCCTACAACAGTAAAAATTGACTCCTAACTCTGTAGCTTTACGGGAAAATAAAAACAAAAAACTAACCCATTAAAATTATTGCTTGCTTCTATATTGGCAGAACTTTAAAAAGAAATCAAATTTAGTTGTTAAGTTACAATTAAACCTTCGTAATCCACCATATGTCGCATGAACTTCGATTAAAGATTAAGATTTTAGTATTAAAATGTCAATGTATATCTAAGACATCCCATCAATGATTTTGTTGATACCTAGTTACCTACCGCTACGGATGCAAAAACGTATGGGCCAAACACTACAAGTCTGTAATATCCATATCCATAATATCTCCCTAGGTATCCATTACTCAAAAACATATCTCAACCCCAAACCCTAAAATATAGGGACCCTATAAAATATCCCGAACGATCTAAACTCTCTCCATTCCGCCGCCTTCATTTTTCCTTGGTAAATCTCACTTGGAATCTTTGTCAAGCCTACATTCTTTCACTGATAAACGTATGATTCTTTGAGATTATGTTTATGTCTCACCGATTATTACTACTCAAAGTCTCATCATTCCTATGAAATTGTCAGAAGATGAAGAGGAAACCCTTGTTTTTTTTGATGAAAATCCACTCACACAATGATTTTTCCTCTCAAAACTCAAATTTATTCTTTGGACCTCCTTCTAATGTACAGAGACATTTGCATCAGAATCAACTACTTGCTTAGAAATTTGGATGGCTGTCTTCTCAGTACATCCTGCTGACCATTGCATCAGTAAGATTCAAGTTTGTAAATTAACTACCTGATCAACCAGTAGCAAGTAAACCCTTCGCTTTTCTGATTTCGTTTGGTTCTTAAAGAACTACTTGGTCAATTTATTCAATTGGTCTGACTTTAGAGTTTCTTCGAATTTGGGCTTAAGATTAGGTTGTGAAAATTGGTATTTAGCAGTATTTCTCTATTGTTGGCTGAATTTGTTTGTTTATTTCAGGAATGGGGTTTGGTTATTTAGTTTTAAATCTGATATGTCTAATTTGAGAAAGGTTATAAGTTGGTTAGTGTGCTATAATATGGTGATTAGATTGTCTGCCTTTACCTTTAGATTAAAAAACAATGTCTCTCATTTCTTTCTTTTAGCATCCTTGTTTTGTACTTCCGACTGAATATGGTGGATATGCAAGATGCTGCTCATTCCTTTGTGTTATATTAATGGTATGCTGTTTGATTAGTTCTTTGTCCTTAACAAAGAAAATCTAACTTTATCTGGAATTATTTGAATTGCAGAATGAAGTGTTCACACTTAACATGACATATTATGAAGGACCATGAGAATAAATGATGGACCATTTGGTGTAGAACCCTTAGCAACTTTTGAAACCTCTGCATCAATTTTTTTTCTTTCAGTATCACTAGTTTTCTTCTTGCAGCTGACTCGTAAGACTGTTACTTCTAAACTCACTAGTTATGGGGTTGTGTGTGCAAGAGTTTTCCTAAAAAAGGGAATTCAACTTGGACACTTTTACATGTGAGATGGTGAAATGGAAGTCCAAAAGTGATCACCTCTTTGATTTGCCGAGATCATTACTTATTTGAATCAGATCTTGGATTTTAAGACTTTGACTTATGGCATTTTTGGATATCTTTTGATCTACTTTAAGCGTTTCAATTTCATGTGATATTTGTCTGTATAGTGGGAACATATGTGATTAGAAAACTAGAATTTCAATTCAAATCTGTTATAAATATGAGATTTTGTTGTGTTTAAATCTTGTTTTAGGGTCTTTTAATCTGCTAGTTGTTAACTCTTGAATAGACATTGGATTTTTCAGTAAATTTGAAATGGAGTTCAGTTTGAATTTTAAGAACGAATGCTAGCCTGTTTTGGATTGTAACTTAGAATTTCTGCATTAAGTAGAACTGATTTGTGAAGGAATAAAGTTGAGTGTTTATAGGTGAAATATCGAGCCTATTAGTTATCGTCTAGACGGAAGCTACAATTTTCTCTATTTTGTTGTTTAGGGTGTTTGTGTGTTCTAGAAAGAAAGAACCGAGCATTTGTTTTTGGTTTTTAGATATATAAATGTGAAAAGATAAATGCTGTCCGAGAATACTCTATTGGATCAGGACATCAAGAAAATGTTTTATAGAAAGTGTCTTCTACTGCAGCATTTGATTATATATCGTGAAAACAAGCAGAAGATGGAGAATAGCAGCAGATGACAACAGTACAGCCTTAATTCCAGAATTTCACGTTCTAATTCTCTTGGTAACTTTATCTTGAGTTTTTTTGAACAAACACTCTGTACTGATGAATGTACACATTTTTTTTTGAACAAACACTCTGTACTGATGGTGTACTACTCAATTGGTTGATTTACTCATTCGGTGTTTTGACTTTTAAGTTCTTTTGAATTTGCACAGGTAATTTGAGAAAGGTATTAAGTTAAGTTTGTTATGATATGGTGATTTCTAATTCAGAAACAATGTCTCTCATTTTTCGTTTAGCATTCTTGTTTTATCACTGCGAACAAAAAATTGATCGGCTATTCACCTCAAGG